>JAECUM010017612.1:0-46825 GCA_016617855.1 Megalonaias nervosa
AGACTAGCACCAATTCTATTTGATCTGGGATCAGCCCAGAATTCACTGTAATGCTGGGATAAGCTTAGCACCGATTGGAAATCAGTCTTTTAGATTCAGATTCTATCCCATGAATAGCCCCCACAGAAAGAGCCCAATATTTTTAAATATTTTAATTAAGTATTGATGCTATATTAGTTATGAGTTTGACGTAGAATATTAGTAATACTGAATAATGGCATATTTGAGTGAATGGGAGAGAGTGAGTGAGAGACAGAGAGACTAAATGCATATACTTGTGTATCCTATATTTCGTACAATGCATGTATTAAACCTTTTCTCATTCAATTAAGTATCGTTTTGTTGTGCATGAATGTCCTCATGAGAGAGGGATAAAATTTCAGTTTTACTCTTATATTTCTCTGCAACAGTCTCCAGATAACTTTTTTGGGTTACATCTATTTTCATCCAGTACTTTTTGTAGTGCACTTGTTTGGCTCAACATTTCATTTTATTAACTTTATTCCCCCAAACTCCTTAAAAATATTTGAGATGTCAGTTGGATTATCGGTATAAATGCCCTTATGAATGAGGAATAAAATTTCAGTTTTACTCTTATATTTCCCTGCTCCAAACTCTGTAAACAGTCTCATTACTGTATAAAACAGTTTTTCTACAACAGCATTTTCTACTTTCATATTCATTGACTGTTACACCTGAATATGTACAAGTAGCAAGTAAATTTCCACATTCAGAACATCTATCAGCAAGGGGATCAAATCTGTTTTGACAAGGGATGCTTGGTGTATATGACAGTCCTTGATAGCAGGACTGGTCCTTGAGCTGAATGGAGTCTTTCTGTGGAGTTGAGACGGTCTCATTGCCATCTACCTATTCCATTAATCTATTGTGAGCTTTGGCTTTGTGTCCAAAGCCACCAAGCTCATAGCACTGAACATTCTGTCTGTGACTGCAGTCCTGTGCTGAATGTTTGGTATCACAATGATAATCACATCCATGAGTGTACTGATTGTATTGATATGGCTGACCATAGTGTCTATAGCTATTTTGACCTACACTGGGTTTACAGGGACGGTTGAAGTTAAATGTAATGTGGCTATAAGACCAGACTACACAAATGATTGCGTTTATATTTTTTTCCAGCTTTTCCACCCCTTTGGGAGACAGGTGGATATTATCTCTTTTTCCAAATAAATGTTGCATCACTTGTCCCTCCTTGTCCAGGAAACTCTTGTAATTGTAAACAATACCACACTCCCATTCACTTGACAGTCTTCGGATGACCTCTTTTGTATCCCACACATCACAATCTCTTCTGGGGGCAATTTCACACAATGCAACATGACAGCTTTGATTTTGCTTATGGATGTGTGTAAGTAATTGGTCATATAGTTCTTTAAAAAGTTCTAGATCAGTCCCTTCACTTGCATTGTTCCCTCTAATATAGAGGTCTATTTTAGTAAACCTGGAGAGATCATACATTTTTATATCTTTCAGTATGGTCTGTATTTTAGCACCTGAAATGGCATGCCTTCTAACACAGTGCCTCAGGTGTTGGCTGTTAATTCCATGTAAAATGGAACTACCAATAAGGAGGATGGTAATCTTAACTTTATCAACTTTCTCACACTCTTCTGACTCAGAAAATGTTTCATTTGAAGGATTCTCCGATGTAGAGCAAGACCTTCCTGTTAAGGACTATTTAGAGGGTATCATCTACAATGTGAAACATTTAAATTCATCCAATTTCACAATAACATTTTTGACAACTGGATTCTTCCATCAGTTCCTGGAACAAATTAAAAAGGAATTCACTTTTGATTCATCCTAGTCCAAGTTTACTATTACAACACACGCTGATGGACTAAAATGTGTACTTAGTTTTAATTGTGCTCAGTCTAATAGAAGCTAGGGGTTTAGGGTCAATGAAATGGAAATATAAGAACTTCTTCAGAATGGCTAATGACCTATTTTTAGAATTCCCTGTGAGTGATGATAGTTTCAATTCCACATGTTTCTCAGATATAGTGGACTCAAATGAGAGTTGTAGTCATAGAAACCAAGAATTATCTGATGAGAGAGCTGACCCACTTTCTAGGGTTCCTGAAATGAATAGCACTCCAAGGATGATGACATCTATGCACCTACAGAGGGCCCTACTAGGGATCATATACAGCACTCTCCATGTATGTAATACTGACCTGCTGCTGACTGTTATACAAACTCTCCAGAAGGAAGTGGGCAAGATGCAAAAACAGATTGACAAGCTAATAACTGAGAAGGTTAAATTAGCTGCCCAGAGAGAGAAACCTTTGACTATCAGCAGACATTCACAAACCATTGATCCTAAACCTATTACTCTAAGTAAAAGTGTACAGACACCTGAAGTATTGCCAAAGAAAACCCAATGCAGTTTTCCACCTCTGCCACTGACTCAGCCATGACTAATAAAGTTAAGAGTAATAAAACATCATACAGACTAACTACATCAATACAAAGTAAACATAATACTTTGCCTTCTACCAGCAGAGATAACATCCTCCTTATTGGTAGTTCCATTTTACATGGAAATAACAACAGAGGGCTGAGGCAGTGTTAGAAAGCATGCCATTTCAGGTGCTGAAATACAGACAATACTGGAAGATATAAAAATATATGATCTCTCCAATTTTACTAAAATAGTCCTCTGTATTACAGGGAACAATGCCAGTGAAGGGACTGAATAGAACTTTTTGAAGAACTATATGACCAATTACTTACACATATCCATCAGCAAAATCAAAGCTGTCACGTTGCATTGTGTAAAATGGCCCCCAGGGGAGATTGTGATGTATTAGATATCAATGAGGTCATCTGAAGACTGACAAGTGAGTGGAAGTGTGATATCGTTTACAATTACTTGAGTTTCCTGGATGAGGAGGGACAACTGATGCAACACTTATTTGGAAAAAGAGATAATATCCACCTGTCTACCAAAGGAGTGGAAAAACTGGCAAAGAATATAAATGCAGTCATTCATATAGTCTGGTCTTATAGCCACATTACATTCATCTGTCCCTATAAACCCAATGTACCGTATTTCATGTTATTTGTCGTATATGAAAAAATAATTATTAATTTTAGTGTACTAAAAATTAATTGTAAAATAAAAAATTATCATGTGGTGGTACTGACCGTGTACGAAAAATAAAGGGATCGTACCTGGGCAAGTTCTACAGAACACACGCTACTCAACAACCTAACGGTACAAACGTACAAAGAAAACATATATATTTTCTGTCCCATTCTGCTTTGAATTCAAGAATCTACTTAAAATAAAAATAAAAGTACTCAAAGACTTTTGTTGTTATTAGTGAACGAGAGAGAGAGAGAGAGAGGAATATGTGTCAGTGTGCAACCTCGTCTGCAGTTAGAGCATATGTAGCTGTTATGTTGCGTAATGCTGGCAAAATGATTCAGATGGTTTGAACATGTATTACTTACGGGCATTATTTATTGGTAAATTGTAAGCAATGATACAAATCCACATTGTCAAGAAATTAAGTGCAGTTTGTATTTTTACAGCAACAATAATCTCATTATCAAGTTGCAATAAAAAATAATGAACTTGAAATCACGGTTTAGTTAATGTGTGTGTGTGTGTGTGTGTGTGTGTGTGTGTGTGTGTGTGTGTGAGAGAGAGATGAAACAAAATTTTGTCAGTGTACAAGACCGTATTTGTTCAGGGTGGTTTTTATTTGTACCTTTTGCAAAGAGAAAAAGACTGTTACCTAATGATTGTGATAATCCTCATGTATTACGACCCTACCATATTCCATTATCAATAAACATTGATAAATCAACAATTCAATCTTGTTTTTATTATGATGTACATTGTCACAACAACCACATGTCTATGTAATGTTATTTACACGGTAATTAAACATGCTTAGTACTTTGGTTATTCCAGTTGAAACCAGACTGAAGTCAAAAATCGACAGAAGAGGTCAAATCAACGAGGCTGCCATTAGAGAAACGAGGCTCTCTTTAGGGAAATGAAAGTCTGTCAATGAGCTATTGAAGCCGTTGTCCATACAGCAGATGTTATAAGGACAAGCGATCGTACGCATTACTTGTTATTCGAACTTGCCAATAAAGATAATAGTTGGGTGTATCGTAGAATAGATTTGCAATAAAATGTTAATTATATCCAAGTCAAAACAGAACAAGCACTTAAAAGATAGTATATATATATATATATATATATATATATATATATATATATATATATATATATACACACACACACACACACACACACTGATTTAACGGAGTCTGTAACTTTCATATTTACGATAGAAAATGACATGGGTTTTATATTTTATGTTTGTATCACTATAATGAAACAATAAGACTAGTTGACCAATGGTCTGTGGTCTTCACTTTAGCATGTACTGAGATGTAATTTTTTGTTGGATAAGAAAACATCAAAGGGCTTCCAAACTTATTTTAAAATGCACATCATGTTTTGTTATGGTGACGGACTTAATAAGGAGAACTAATTAACTATAATATTTAAAGGTATGGTCTGTGAAGTCCTTTGACTTTTTGTTAATAAACACCAGTAGATATTGTAATGACAGTAAGAGAGCTTATGTACATGGGCGCCCACAGGATTTTTGCAGAGGGGCTTAGTCAGTCATGGCCAGGAGAGTTAGTATAGAAAGCAGTCTGAAACTAAAGCTAATATTTACTTATAGAGTTTTGAACAGAATCTTGTGACATATATTCAGCTTCATTTGCATGATTAAACTTGTCTGAATTTATATATATATATATATATATATATATATATATATATATATATATATATATATATATATATATATATGTTTGCAGTATTATTTCTGGGGGGTCACGTGATCCCCTAGACCTATGCTGCAGGCGCCCATGCTTATGCATCAGTCATTGTATTTTCTCACCAACAATTAATTATTAATTTTTGTAAAAACAAAATGGCAACATGCTATTTTCGATCTTTTCTGCAAACGTAAATCTTCTTAATAGAAATTTTGTGTCCGATAATTTAATAGATTTTTTTAAAAAAAATACAAAGTGATAAGTATGAAAAATTATGATACATTTAAATAAATATTATTTTGATAACTGGATTGTGTATGAAAAATTAAACGGTAAGAAAAAATACATGAAATACGGTAGGTCAAAACAGAATCAGACAATATTGTCAGTCATATAAATACAGCTAGAACATTTCGGGATGTGATTACTGTGGTGAGACCAAACATACAGCACAGGAATGCAGGCAAAGACAGCCAATACCATGCTCTCAGTGAGGTAGCTTTGGACACAAAGCCAAAACTCACACTAGATTTATGAAATTGAAAAAGAGCAATGAGACCATCTCAACTCCACAGGAAGACGCTATTCAGCAGGAGGACCAATCTGTCTCTTAAGGACTGTCATATACACCATGCATCCCTTGTCAAAACTGATTTGATCCCCTTGCTGATGGATGTTCTGAATGTGGCAACTTAGCAGCTGCTTGTACATATTCAAAAATGACTGATAGTTCAGATTTATACAATGATTATAAAAGTAGTAAATGCAGTTGTAGAAAAATTAATTTTTATACAGTAATGACAGTTGTAACGATGATCAGTATGAACGCAGTTTTAATACTTTTAATGTCTCCTTGAGTGCCTCTAATAGCATTGATGATAATCTCATGAATTTAGAAGTTTCAAGTAAGGGTTTACACATAGGTCATTTAAATATTCGGGGGTTTTCATGGAATGATTGATCAAGTGAAGTTACTGCTAACCTCTCCAAATAATAATATCCATTTATTTGGACTCTCGGAAACAATGTTAACAGAAAATCAGGGTGAAAATTTCTTGTATATCAATGGCTATGACAACCCTTATCGGAAGAATAGGAAAGTAGGCGGTGGTGGGCTCATTGTGTATGTTAGAACTGGTACTATTTCTAAGAGATGGGAAGACCTAGAAATACAGGAAATTGAATCAATTTGGCTACAGATCACTCTAGAAAAAGCTAAGCCCTACTTAGTAGGTTTTGTGTACAGACCCCCATCATCACATGCTGATTGGTGTGAATATTTTGAACTTCAAGTAGATAAAATTTCAAATGAAGAGAAAGAATTTACATTCTAGGCGATATAAACAGAGACCTTCTCAATGATCAAATAAAAGTGAATTGGATGAATTTTATTGCTAGATATGGAGCAACTAGCAAATGAACCCACCAGAGTAACATTTACCTTTAAAATGCTTACAGATCATATTTATATCAATGCAAAGGAAAATGTTTTGGAAGCAATGGTTCCCAGGATTGGTATAAGTGACCACTTTGCAATTTTTCTAACACATAAAGTCAATGGCAAATCAGAAAAAGTAATATCCATAAATCCATTACTTACAGATCTTTTCAAGACTTTGATACTGTAAAATTCCTGGAAGATCTGAAACAGATTCCATGGAATACAGTCCAAATCTTTGAAGATAATGATGATATTTTAGATACTTGGACAGATCTGTTCATCAGTATAGTGAACAAACATGCCCCTTTAAATACACACAGGATAAAGAAAAAGCACGAGCCAGGCTGGATCTCCCCAGAAATTTTAGAAGCAATAAAGCAAAGAGACCATCTAAAATCAGTAGGAAATCAAACTGAATATAGAATTTGGAGGAATAAAGTTAATAAAATGATACATCAAGCTAAACAAGCGCACTACAAAAAAGTGCTGGATGAAAACCAAAATAACTCGAAAGCTATCTGGAGAGTGTTTACAGAGTTTGGCGCAGGCAAGTGTAAAACTGAAATTTTATCCCTCAGTCATGAGGGCATTTATACCGATAGTCCAACTGACATCTCAAATTCACGTATTTTTAATGACTTTTTTTGTTCAAAACTGCTGAAAAACTTAAAAACTTAAAGAACCCAGAATTTTATCTGATCATCTGGAACTCAAAACAATTTTGTGCTAAAAAAAAAACCTACCAAACAATATATTTTGAAATTCCTGAAATGAGTTCAGAATACTGTCGAAATATATTAAAAAATGGATGATTGTAAAGCTACAGGACTTGATATGATTGGACCAAGGCTACTAAAGGCGGCTGCACCTGCAATTGTAGAGAGTATAGCTTTCATTTGCAATGAAAGTATTAGGTCTAACAAATTTCCACAAACATCGAAAACTGCCAAGGTTACAGCTTTGCATAAAGCAGGAATAAAAGATGATGTAAATAACTAAAGACACATCTCTATCTTTCCTTGTCATTCCAAAATGCTAGAAAAAGATGTACATTATTCTTCTCTCAACTATTTGAACACTTATGATCTTATTCATGATAATCAGCCTGGCTTTTGACAGAATCACTCCTGTGACACTGCACTAACATCTTTGATTGATAAATAGCTGAAAGCATTAGATCAAGGAGAAATGGTAGGCACTATTATGTCTGATTTTCGTAAAGCTTTTGATCTTGTAGACCATGAAATTTGGCTTAAAAAAACTAAAAATCGAACAATGCAGTGAAAACTCCCTAAACTGTTTTACTTCTTACTTAACCGATAGAGTGCAAAAAATATCTTTAAATGGTTAACTTTCTGAAAGTAAAAATATTAATTGTGGAGTACCACAGGGCTCTAACCTTGGATCTCTGTTATTCATTCTTTTCATCAACGACTTACCTCTTAAAATGCTCTCAACAGACTTCAAGTATGGTGCAAGGAAAACAGTATGATCATAAATACAGAAAAAACGAAAGCCCTTCTAGTTACAAATGAGGAAGGCTAGATAGCAACAAACTCCTGGTTCTATTTGACAATGTGAGCCTTAATATGAACTCTCAGGAAAATATTCTTGGTGTATTTGTAGATAACAATCTTACTTGGTCTATTCACATTAAACACATTTCAGAAAAGGTTAATTTTTATCTTTTGGCTACTAAGAAAAATCAAAACATACATTCCGCTTCAGTATAGGATCATCTTTTATAAAAGTTATATTCAGCCATATCTGGGCTATTGTAATGTAAGTTGGGGTAATACCTCTAATTCAAACATAACAACACTTTTAAGACTCCAAAAGAGGGCTTGCCATTTAATTCTAGATCAATGTATAGACAATTTCCAGGAAGCAATGAATAATATAAAGGTTTTAACAATACATGAAAGAATATTTCTAAGAAAGGCCAAATTGATGTATAAAGTATCCAGAAAAGCCATTTCTGTCTATCTAAGCAATATCTTTCACCAAAGAGATGCTGCTGGTAATCCAAATTTAAGGTCCATAAGAAGCAAAAATTACATTATACCAAGGCCAAAGAAGGAATTGTTTAAAAAAAGTTTTCAATATACTGGTCCACTGGTATGAAACAACATTCCCAGTGACATTGGGCAGGCTCCTAGCAATTCTTCTTTTCATAATCAATGTCTCAAATGGATGAAATCTTTAGAAAATTGAACAGTTCTAGTACAATAAATACCGCCTGCTTTTCTATAATTTTGCATCATTTTCACAGTTGATTTTTTCAATGTAGGATGATCTTTTTATTTTATATATTTTTATGTTATATATTCACAGATGCCTAAGCATGAGTTCCAGGCTTAATACTTTGACTTTTAAAATCTCTTAATTATTTAGTGTCAAGCCAAATTCTTCACATCATGTTGTATATACTGTATATAAATTGTACATAACAGACAGAAGGCCTCAAGGTAGATTAGTTCTGTAACAAAATAAGTTACCTTCTCTAAATAAAAGTTATTATTATTATTATTATTATTATTATTAAAACAAACATGGGACTTTATTATTATTATTGTTACCAATTCAGACTGAGTCAGTGGCAGAGTTGGAAAACTGCACTGGTTTTTCTTTTAGCAATGCTTCAAGTGTCTGTACATTTTCATTTAGAGAAATAGGGGCAATGGTTTTTTAATGTCTGCTGATAGCCAAAGGTTTCTCTTAATAGGACAACCCTAAATTTAAAACTGTCTATGCCAGGATGTTTTCTGTCAAATTAATAAATTTCTGTAATTTGCTTGAAAAGGCATTTAATATTTTTCTGTTTTTATTAATGGTGGCAACATCTGATATAAGCTTGGAACCCTGTCATGGCAGAATGCTATCAATCAAATTTTGGTCAAAATCTCTTGAGCAATTTTTGAGAAATCACTTAGATTTTTATATTTATTATGATGGTGGCCATATTAACGGATTGCAAAATTTTGCTCTTGACAAAATGACCCTCTAGGCAAGCATCATCTTTGGTGAGAGCCCGCCCCCTTTAAAAAAGGTATAGCAAACTCTCTGAAATGTTCAATTACAATGTTGGCTGTGATAACAGCAAAAACAAAAAAGAAGACTTGTATATGGTAATGAAAGTTTCCATTTAAACTTACCTGTAGTACCTTTACACTTATTTAGTTCTACCAAGCAGCACATGCAGAACTGAGTGGAAAATGAATCCTACAAAATGTTGTTAGGTAGAGAGGTGAAATAGGTCACAAACAGGAAGTATTTCAAAGAAAAAGACATCAGAGTTTATAAGATATACAAGTTTTTGAAAGATATTAGGATGCTCACGACACATTTCTGGGCTTGAATATCAACAACTATGAGACTTTTGTCATCTTGGCGTTTTCTTCGGTTACCTGCACATGAGGATGAAATGGACACAAGAATATTTGCACAATTGTTCTTGCACAAGCTTTGACCTTTCTTTCTGAACTGAGCATATATAACAATATCAGTTCGGTTCCTTATTAAACCCTTGTTTCTTGCAGAACATTGTGTGTTGGAAGTGAAGGTCATAGTGAATGAAAATGATACTGTCATTATAACAGTTTCCTGTGCTGAAAGAAAAAAAATATATAAATATATAAAAGTTCTTACAGTTTGAGGGAAACAAACACATGACTTATTCTAGGTTTCATCATGTATATAGTAGCTAATTATAAAATATAAAAGATCTTAAGAAATGAAGAGATGAATTAAACCAGCTTCTGTAATCGCTATAAACTTGTAATTATTATAATTTATTTTGGATCTTGGAATTGAATCTACTTTTATTGAAGATGATGAAAACACACACTTAGAAGATATAGAGAAGTCTAGATCTGGCGGTCAAGGGACTACAAATTGGAAAACCTACAACCATCCATTCTAGGCACAACACTGCATATGACCTGGTAAAAAGCTAAGACAGAAATTACTAAGGCAATTGCTAAATAAAAGCTCTGGGCGTGGAAGCTAGGCCAAATTGCAAAGTTCGAAACTGGAAGACCTCCAGGTCCAGACAGAGTCTGGAGGAAAGATAGGGATATAAAGGTACGCATCCTGAAGGCTAATGTAGACTGCCCTATCAGCAGGACTAATGCAATTCCTAACTGATGCTGTGGTCTCCATTCTGAATGGTTCTCCCAGCAGCAATCTGTTTAGGGAGGAAAGGTCGACAATTAGATGAGACTTTCACCTTTTCTTGGGAACAAGGAAAATCTAGGAACACATGGACGCAGATTGGTCTTCTAACACCCTCTCGACTGCATCCTTCCAAAGGGAATGGATCCCTTGTTTTAAATGGACCATAGTTAACTGGCAGAAATAAATGTGGGACTTAACTAATGGAGGGAGTACCAGGAACTGAAGCCTATAAGCATCTCTTATGTTAGAAAGGACCCAACCATTGACCAGTATACTTGACCAAGCCTGCGAAAAGGGGTTTAGTCTTGCACCAACAGGAACCAAAAGAAAAGGTATGGTGTACAGAAAAGGATGCAAGTCCCTACAGCTGTCCACCCTTGTCCTAGGGTAAAAGGGGAAACCCCTCCAAACTTTTTCCCTGGGGCTTGTGGCACTCCATTCAAGAGCACACCTGCCAAGGGGGCAGATCTGAAATGGGATTGTTACCTTGACTGCGGTTGCATGATTTAAAGAAATGATCTGGTGGTTCTTGAGAGTGGTTCGTATTCTGCTTTCTGGCTGGTACTGAAAAGCCAGAAGGGAGTATAAGGGACCAGTTCTGTGTAAGTTCTTAAATACTGAGTAGTCACATTGGGGAAATGCCCTCCAAAGAGAGTCATAGTCCCCAAAGGGGAACCCTCAGAAGGTTCTTACTGTGCTGTAGAAGCATTAACCAACAGTCACAATGTTGAGGGAGGGACAGACCAGGCAAGAGATGGTAAGCCTCAAGGAATATTTCATAAATCAGCCAGGATTCTTTTTCCTCTGCCTCCTTAACAGAAGGTTGAGAAATGATAGAGGACCTGAGAGGGAGTGGGATTTTAACCACCCTGGCCTTCTCTGTGTGAAACTAGTTGGCTTCATCAATGACAAAAGGATATCTTTGTCATGCACTCTCTTCTGGGAGGCAGGGATTGGCGGGAGGAGTAACGATCTGGAAACTTCTTTCACATAGTTAATGCTTTGTTTAAAGCAGTGATTTGTGTAATATTCCATTTGCCTAGAGCATACCCAGGAAGGTGGTCTATCCCCTCCCTCATTTTAAAAAGAACCACCTCACATGATGAAGTAGGTTTATGGCCCATAGGCACCACCTCACTACCACGTGGCCCAGGCTCAAACGTTCAAGACTGCATGTAGCTAAAGGCTAATTGCTTCCCCACTGGGATTTAGACGAATATAGTAAAGGGAGAAGTCAACCTGATCCCCTACCCTAATCTGGCATCTGTAAACTGATTCTCAGTTCCCATGGGATGAAACTGTAGTGTTGGTGGGGGGGGGGGGCATGGTCTGACCCCTATTGCTCTGTAACATATGGGCTCCAAAGACCCATGCCTAGTGCCCAGTACCTAGTGTCCTAAATATATTTTTGCAAACAAATAAAGCTATTTAAGTGGCTACATTAAAGGTATTCTTCAAAGATATCCACAAACTGGGCTTGAAAAAAAAAATCCGTTCAACTTGTTTGTCTTGTCACACTCACAAGCCTGTATATCTTAAAACCTGAGACTAGATAAAGATATTTGATCTTAAAATCAATGTCAGAGTGCTATCGCCTTGTTAACTGGAATAGAAGTAAATAAAAAGTCTGGTCAAATGTCCTTTACAAAAGTGTACATACATATATGCTTGTGCTCAGATGTGCATTATTTTCATTCAGAACCAATAAAAAAACTGCCAGAAGAAAACACAATTTTCTTAGATGGCCAGTAAGGTGCCATGTTGAAGTCAGATCTGCATCATTTTCTGTCATGAAGAGCTATATAACGTTACTATGTTTTAGTGAAAACCCCATGTCAATACATCTATTCTGTCAAGAAAAATAGTCATAAAAGGTTTATAACAATTTTAGAGAATGAAGCTATACACAACAATTCCTAGTCTTTTGTAATGGTATTTAATAATGATAAGAAATTTCTAAAAAATTCCTGAAGCAAATTTGCTGCCGATATTTGGTGTTTATTAAATGATCTTTCTGTATGGTGGCAGGCTGGGAATAGCGGGTACAAACGCAAAATAGTTTGGGGGTGAGAGCACAAAGACACATCATTAAAAATTAGCACAAATATAGCTCTGTATCTTTATCATATAAATAATTCATTTTGCTAGGTAATTGCCCACATGGTCACACCACCCCTGTTATGAGGGTACAATCTCTGTTTTTGAGTCAAGTTTGAGCCCCAGGTACAGCTTAACAATGAACTCTACTCAGATGAGATTAATTTGGCACAATCCCTGTAGGCAAAATTTTCAAATAAAATCATATTTGGAGTTTGTGATGGATGACCTGGTACCTTAAAATCTGAAGAAAAAACAATCCATAATGAACGAAAGACCAACTTTACCGATATATATATATATATATATATATATATTTATATATTTATATATTTATATATATACGACTCCATAGTCACTAAACAAGTAACAAAAAAGTGAAAGCAACATGTTTTGTAAAACTTAACATTATGAAGTGAATCCAAAATAATCCTTATACAGTTCCAGGAAAGACCAACAGAATAAGTTCCGTATAAATTTCAAAACCCAAAATGTACTGGTCTGCCAAGAATCGTGACTTTGTAAAGATGGTGTAGTCAAAAACTCCTTTGAATAATTGACAACAGTTCCAGAATAATATGATAGCTCAATTAATTGTCACTTTTCTACTTCAAAACAAATGTTTTTCCTCTGAAATAATATCTAAGTACAACATAATAAATGTCTTCAGACTTACAACAGGCACACAGCAAATGAGGATGACTCCATAATAGGAATGCCTCTGACTGCTCAGTTCCTAGCTAATATACACCTTCTATTACAACTATATTTCACAATATACCCACATGACAGATCACACTACTCAATTTATTTCGAAAACTGTCATGTGACCAATAAGATTTTCGATATTGGAAGTTTGACTGGCATCAATTTCAAATGGGAAGAACTATATATGACAAAGTCTTTGAGTGAAACTCACTGTTGCTATTACTATTAATTCAGAGAAAGTAACAAAAACAAAATAAAAGATTTTAAAGAAACTACCATAGCCATGATATTTTCAGACCATTTTCATTTTAGACGACTAGAAAACAAAACAAAGTCCTTTTGATGTGTTCACAAGAAGTAGTTATACAAAAATTTATTACATGGCCATTGTTGTGGTGATATTGTATGTCATATTGGAACCATTTGATTTAGGACCAAGTAGACATTATAATAAGTCTTTTAGTGATATCACCATGTTGATATGACAATCATTTCAGAGGAAACAGTGACAACAGGATTTTCAAGATTATTCACTCAAGACCAACTGGACGTCATAAGAATTCTTTGGGTGAAAACACCATGTCAACATGACAATCCATTCATATGAGAGAGCAGTAACAATTTTCAAAATTACCATATTGGCAGCAGCATTTGCTGTAGCATCATTTCAGTGGAAACAGTGAGAGGCAATAACAATATTTCAAGACTGCCACATTGGCAGCAGTATTTGCTGAAACATCATCACCATTTTCATTTAGGACCAACTAGACAGCATAAGAAGAGTTTGTAGTAACACCCCATGTTAATACAGCCATCCTTTCTGAACGACTAGTGATAAAGAGATTTTCATGATGACAACCATCGCAGACATACTGGATGTGCAAGATCAACATTTTTATTTAGGACCAACTATATATCATAAACACATAAAGAACATGACCATCCATTCAGAAGGAATGACATGATTTTAAAGATGGCTGCCATGATGGCCATACTAGATACTAGACTGCCATTATTTTCATGCTGGACGAACTACATATTGCAAAATTCATATAGTAAAAACTGACTATTAATTCTGGACAAGTAACAAGAGCAAAATTTTTAAATGGCCGCTAGTGCCATAATATTGGGAGGTTTGATTAGCACCATTTAAGACCCTTGTCATTCATCTTAGTTCATGCGAAGAACTACTCTTTTTATGACTTCACTGCTTGCATCTTGATTTGGACCTGTTTTTTTATTTTTATGTCAATACACCACTAAATGCCTGTACGTTCATCCTCATTAGTTTGTTAGCACCATTGTGCAAAATTTACTGATGTTTCTTTTTCCCCACTGATTTCTGGAGCTTTCTCACTCTACTCTCTTGATCATGATTGCACTCTTTATTGTTATCAAACATGTGACCACTTGTTAACCTATGATAGCTGGTGGAAAATTTGTACTGGTCCAAGTACCTGTGACTGCTGGAGTTTTAGTAAACAATTGCAAATTTACTGCTGTTAGGTTAATTGATTAGCAATAATTGTGAGTTCTGTTACAGTTTATTGTAAGCAAAAATTCAGGAAAATAAGTTTCTGTCTGTCACTTTTACAAGATAAATGAGAATAATGAGAAAGATTTATTTTGAGGTTTTGTCCTGTTTGAAACTTTTTATTTATGAAATAAATGGAAATGATTCAGTCCTAATTAGAATATGGTCTCATTTTCAAAGTAGCTGGTAGGAGAAAGTCAAACATTTTACTGTGACAGTCATTGATTTACAATACCCATGCTGCCAAGAGAAGACTAAAACACTCAATCTTCAACGCAAATCATGAGTAACAGAAGCTAAGCAAACAGAGAGAAATGAGACAAGTACTAGAAGAAATGAATGGACCCATTATTGCACAAACAAAAGTTAGTGGATATAAATAGGACTTCATATACAAGTACAATGGATAATGATGGTATCAATCCAACATATATTACTGTACCTAAGATGCTGAAAAGAAACAAACAAGGAAACATTGAAAAGGGGACAGTAATATGTCATCCATCTAATGGCTATTTAGTTAGCAAGCATGTTAAGAGCAGAATTATATTTTAATGAAACCAGAAGACGGATATACTGAACTTACGATCTTTAGGGTCAACAGTCAGACACTCAGATTTTGATTTGCTTCCTGTTCCGATCGTGGATGTGCCAGAGCCACACAGAATACACCCATCCTGTGTTTTGCTTAAGTTAGGATCTGGTTCTCTGTAATGACCAATGGGACATGCTTCACATATTCCATTACTGTAATATTGACCACGATTAGTCGACAATCACCTGCAAGAGATGCAAAATATGTAATGTCAGTGGTTTTCGAATTTAGTCTCTTAAGTTTATTTGTTTTATTAAGTAAGACTGTATATTTATTGCTAGTACAATGAACATCATGTTGGGAAACCAGTATTAGGAGAATTAGCAACAAAGGGGTTGGAACTCCTCAAAATTATTATGTGAAAAACTGGAACTTGTTCATATTCTCATCAAAATAAAGGTGTACAATGAATCTTGCTGAAATCCAACATACAACATTCCTTAGTGTAGTCATGCTATGGAAAGAATATTTTAAAGTAAGTTATGTTTCTCTGAGAATATTTACTGAATTACATTGACATCCAGAATCAATTTCTTCTTTTGATGTTAAAACATCTTTCTGAGAACATCTAAATCCTGTTTGCAAAAAGTGTATTGCACAATTTCAATATCTGTACTAAATTCATATTACCAAATTTATGATGTTACGTATCGGCTCGTTTAAAGTAACACAAAGAAAAGAGCGAAGACAACAAGCTTTGTAAGTTTCAACAAAAATAATTTATTTCCCTAGAAAACTTGATGAAAAGGTGAAAATATGAAATAGGACTTACGATTTGAGACGAAAATCGAAACATTTGTCCTAGAATTCTGAAAATATGAAAGTCCTATCAATAAACAGTTCTAACTGAAGCTAGTCTGAATCTCAGTTCCGTTCCAAGATGGTGGATGATGACGTCAGATGAAGTTTTTACACAAATGTCCAGAAGTTTCACTTTGAATCACAATTTGTACTGTTCTGTTCCAATTTAGAATCAATTTCACCAAATCTCTTTGTCCAAAGCCAGTTGTGTACAGTTCTCCAGGGAAAATAATTATTGTTTAAAAAGTAGATGAACTATAGCTGTCATCTATAACAATACACATCTCGCTCTACAGACGTACAAACGAACAACTCTTTCCAGCACCAGAAAAAATACCTTCTTCTCAAGGTATATGAACGACTCTACAAGGTGTTAAAATATGACTCTAACTGACTATTTCACAGATACCCGAGTATTTAAACTGAACGAAAACGTCATTTCATGTACACGCACGAAGAAAGCATGGTGATTTCAAAATCTCACCATCGCATTACACGATATAATCATACATGCTTAGCAAATGACCTTGACCACAACCAATCATCTACCTAACTTGTTTATCAAGCCAGCAATCTAAAACAAATTGCTTACGAAATCCTAAGAGTCATATTTACGTTCTAAATAAACACGACCTTTCTTTCAAAATGTCAAACCCTGTGAACGTAATCATCATCACAATAAAAATTATAATAATGAAATAAAAAAGAGTTCAAATTTTAACACCCAAGTAATTAAACTACATGGTCGTAACACTTTCCCCCAGAAAGAAAAAAGAAAGATTTATGTAATAAAGCTCTGTTCTTTTTACCACTTGTAAATTATACAGGAGGTAAAAAAATTACATAAGAAGAACTCTTATGAATTATACAAAAGTGCATATGAAAATAATATTTCTATACACGGGAAAGTGAATGAAATGTCGATGAAAGTAAGGGGGTTGTGATCACTAAACACAACAACCAGAGAAGGAGCCGAACTGATATAAACTTCAAAATGCTGTAAAGCAATTTTTAAAGCCAAGCATTCCCTCTCGATCGTTGAGTAGTTTCTTTGGTGTTTATTTAATTTCTTACAGAAATAACACACTCGATGTTCTACACCATTTCTGTCATCTTGAATCAAAACTGCTCCAACCCCAACATCACTTGCATCCACAGATAGTTTGAATGGTTGACTGAAATCTGGAGCTGTTAAAACTGTTGCACTCTTAAGTATGGCTTTTAACCTATCAAAAGCCTCTTGACATTTTTCAGTTCAAAGAAACTTGTTTTTCTTTCTCAACAAATTTGTCAGAGGTTCAACAATATTAGAGAAGTTAGAACAAAATTTGCGATAGTAACCAGCCATACCCAAAAATCGCATCAGTTGTTTCTTCCTGACAGGCACAGGAAATTCACAGATAGCCTTGACCTTAGCATCTATAGGTTTAACTTGACCATGTCCCACAACATGTCCTAGAAAAGTAACACAAGAACGGCAAAACTCACTTTTAGATAAATTAATAGTCAAATTTGCATCAGTGAGTCTGTCTAAGAATTTCCGAATCGTGGCTAGATGTTCTTTCCAGGTGTTGTTGTAGATGATGACATCATCAATATAAGCATCACAATTGTCTAGACCAGAGGTAATCATATTCATAAGGTGTTGAAAAGTACTTGGAGGACCCTTCATCCCAAATGGCATTACTTTATATTGGTAGAATCCATCTGGAGTCACAAATGCCGAAATTTCTTTTGCCCTTTTCGTTAGTGGAATTTGCCAAAATCCTTTCAGAAGGTCGAATTTAGTAACGTATTTGGCATTCCCAATTTTGTTGATACAGTCATCGATTTTGGCAATGGAAATGAATCTGTTTTTGTCACACTGTTCACCTTCTTATAATCAGTACACATTGGAAAAATTTTAGCCGGTTTCGGAACAAGAATACACGGTGAACTCCAATCACTCTTCCTGGGCTCTATAAAATCATTTCCCAGTAAATACTGAATCTCCTTTTTCAAGTATTCCTATTTGAGAGGGTTCATCCTGTATGGGTGATGTTTCATGGGTTTTGAATCCACAGTTTCAACATTGTGAAAAATTTTGTTTGTCCTTGTAGGTACGTCTGGAAATAAGTGCTCATATTCAGACAATAATTGTTTAAGTTCATTTTTTTCTTGTTGTTGTAAATGAGAAAGTTTCTAGTCTAGATTTTTCTTAATTTCCGAATTCCAAAGATTTATTGCTCCAAGATCAGTAGAATCTGTTTGAATTCCTTCATTCAAATCCTCAGTTGGTGGGACAGGTACAATTAAATTAATTGCACAATTTACTTGGCTATCTCTTTCAATATAGTAGTACTCCATTAATTTAATTAGATCAGAGTAATAATATTATAATTTAACTCATTCATTTTCTTCTTTACTTTGTAAGGACCATAAAATCTAATTTGAAGAAAATTCTGAAGAATGAGGAAGAGAGAATGAACTCTATTACAGGACTCAACCATTCTCTCAAGTAAAGATTTGTGAAATCATAGTTTCACTTTTGACTTGAATTGCTGAGTGCCAAATTCAAGCATAACAAGCTGGAACATTCTAGACATGAAATTTAACCTCTGACCAGATTTAACAAATTTGAGAAGACAAAATTGAGTAATATTTCTCAAAGGAATTGCCTTTGGGAAACTTGTTGACGCACACTTTATGGTCAACAAATATTGGTTGCTTGACTTGGTCTTTGGTAAGGGACCAACACAATCTACCATAATTCTACTGAATGGTTCGTGAAATGCAGGAATAGGTTGTAGATGAGCCTTAGGTATCTTTTGATTGGGTTTTCCTACCATTTGACAAGTATGAATAGATCTACAAAATTTGCACACATCACTTTTGATTTTTGGCCAAAAAAGGTGAGTCAAGATCTTGTGATAAGTTTTATTTATCCCTAAATGACCAGCCAGAGGAGTTTCATGGGCCAAACTAAGTATTTCATGTCTGTAAGATTTTGGAACCACAATCTGATAGTTCACTGACCACTCGTCACTAGCAGGTACCTCGGGAGGTCTCCATTTTCTCATAATATATCCATTTTTAAGGAAGTAACAGTCAAGTACTTCAGTAGCTTCAGTCACACTAATGTCCCTCTGAAACACACAGGAGATCTCAGCATTTTTTTCCTGTTGGACGACAAGTGATTGTCGTTTATCACCCTGATTAGAAAAAGGAGAATGAGTATTCAAAAGAGGATCACTGTGATCAATACTTTTTGATTGATCCAAATTAGAAGTGAAAGTGACCTCATCAAAAGCCTGACCAATACATGTGTCAGAGAAAGGAATACATTCCTTATCAAAATCATTCTCAAGAGTTTTCTTTGCCATAGCTCTGGTAACTGCACAAGCTGGGTATAAATGAGGGATTTCTTTTCAATAGGATCAATTTTCTGATCCAAAGAAGGCTTGTCCGTTACAAGTGGATTAACCACAACCTTGTCTCCAGCTAAGTCATTGCCTAGCAACAAATGAATGCCCTCAACAGGTAAAGTAGCCACTATTCCGACTGTCACTGGTCCTGAAACTAAGTCTGATGACAAATTTACAGAATGGAGAGGAACATTAACAAAGCCGCACTCTACTCCCTGAATGAGAACACTCTCATTAGAACAGGTCTTCTCAGAAGAAGGCAAAATACCTAACACTAAAAGACTCTGAGAAGCTCCTGTATCCCTCAAAATTTTAATAGGGATAGGATTGGCCAAATCACCCAAGAGTGATATAGAACCCCTCGACATGAATGGTTGATAATTCTCCACAATAAAATCAGACTGGGGTTTTTCAAACCCAACAAATGTATTGTTTTCAATACATGACCGTGACCTTGACCTCTTAGAAATAAGAGCATTTGGGATGGGTCTACCTTGATTCTGATGCCTATATTTCAATTTGAAGCAATCAGAAATGACGTGTCCTTTTTTCTTGCAATAGGTACACGTAGGAATAGACAAGGATTTTGAATCAAGTCTGTCAGAACCTTGATTTTGAGAAGTTGTGCCAGACTGAGTTTTAGGAGGAGTCGTATTTGGTTGAAACACCTTTCTATCAATAGACTGCTGAGTAAAAGATTTGCTTACAGCAGGAACTTTATGAGTTAAGGAATACTGATCAGCAGCAATAGCAGCTTTTTCGAAGGTTTCAATTTTATGCTCTTCAAGATGATTCTTAATGTCACTATGGACACAGTTCTTGAACTCTTCAAGTAATACTAATTGTTCAAGACTTTCAAAATCATGTTCGATTTTCTTGGCTAAGCACCATCTCTTGAATAACTGTTCTTTTGTTCCAGCAAATTCATCATAAGTTTGTCTAGGTTGTTTCCTAGAGTTTCTGAACTTTTGCCGGTAAGCCTCAGGGACTAAGGCATAACACTTGAAGATGCATTCCTTAATCAAATCATAGTCAGAACTTTTCTGTACTGACAGAGATATATAGATATCTCTGGCCTTGCCATAAAGTACACTTTGTAATAGTTGAGTCCAATACTCCCTTGGCCATTTTGAATTTTCAGCAACGTTTTCAAAATGAATAAAATATTTGTCTACTTCCTTTTCACTAAAAGGGGGAACTAACTTGATACTTCCTACAATGTCAAACTTTGAATTTATACGAGTAGTGGAATCGTTTTTTTCACTTGCCAGCTCTAATGCTTTCATTTTAATTTGAAATTCTTTTTCATCCTTCTCTTTTTGCATCTGTACGTGTAATCGTTCTTTTTATAATTGTATTTGTTCTTTCTGTAATTCTTTTTCATCCTTCTCTTGTTGCATCTTTCTCTCTCTCTCTTTCTTCTAATTGCATTTGTTCTTTTTGTAATTCCATTTTCATTTGTCTATCTTTCTCCTCCTTTTCAAATTGTAATTGTTTATCCTTCTCTCTTTCTTGTCTATCTTTCTCCTCCTTTTCAAATTGTAATTGTTTATCCTTCTCTCTTTCTTGTCTATCTTTCTCCTCCTTTTCAAATTGTAATTTCATTTGTTCTTTTTGTAATTCTATTTGCCTTTCTCTCTCTCTCCTCTTTCTGAAACTCGAGGTTCCTCATCTCTGCTTCCATCTTGTATTTCATTTTTACTTCCATTACCTTAGTGTCAGAGTATGTCATAGACTTACTGACTGATGCCAAAACACTTTTGTCAAAAATATTCTTCCCTACCAAATACTGAATTAAAATATTTTTAATTTCTTGTTTTGTCAAGGAAGCTTTTGCTTCAGAAAGATCGTTCGTTCTGGCAAGTTGAAGCACCTCATCCTTTTTTTAGACTATCCAACTGCTCTTGAGTTGGATAAAAAAGAAAAATCTCCACTTTTGACATTGTGAAAGAAAGCCTGTTGTTTTCACTAAAATTTCAAGTAAAATGTGAAATAGAACTTGGGATTTAAACTAGGGGAATTTAAATTTCAATTTGTAGCCAAATTCATATATCAGCCAATTTCATATGTTCCAAGGACGAGCACCCGAATTTTCTTTATGTTACGTATCGGCTCGTTTAAAGTAACACAAAGAAAAGAGCGAAGACAACAAGCTTTGTAAGTTTTAACAAAAATAATTTATTTCCCTAGAAAACATGGTGGAAAGGTGAAAATATGAAATAGGACTTACGATTTGAGAAGAAAATCGAAACATATGTCCTAGAATTCTGAAAATATGTAAGTCATATCAATAAACAGTTCTAATTGAAGCTAGTCTGAATCTCAGTTCCGTTCCAAGATGGTGGATGATGACGTCAGATGAAGTTTTTACACAAATGTCCAGAATTTTCACTTTGAATCACAATTTGTACTGTTCTGTTCCAATTTAGAATCAATTTCACTAAATCTCTTTGTCCAAAGCCAGTTGTGTACAGTTCTCCAGGGAAAATAATTATTGTTTAAAAAGTAGATGAACTATAGCTGTCATCTATAACAATACACATCTCGCTCTACAGACGTACAAACGAACAACTCTTTCCAGCACCAGAAAAAATACCTTCTTCTCAAGGTATATGAACGACTCTACAAGGTGTTAAAATATGACTCTAACTGACTATTTCACAGATACCCGAGTATTTAAACTGAACGAAAACGTCATTTCATGTACACGCACGAAGAAAGCATGGTGATTTCAAAATCTCACCATCGCATTACACGATATAATCATATATGCTTAGCAAATGACCTTGGCCACAACCAGTCATCTACCTAGCTTGTTTATCAAGCCAGCAATCTAAAACAAATTGCTTACGAAATCCTAAGAGTCATATTTACGTTCTAAATAAACACGACGTTTCTTTCAAAATGTCAAACCCTGTGAACATAATCATCATCACAATAAAAGTTATAATAATGAAATAAAAAAAAGAGTTCAAATTTTAACACACAAGTAATTAAACTACATGGTCGTAACATTGACCCGTTGCAAGCAATTGGTTTTATTACAGAATAAAAATTTTCAAATGCATCCTCTACAATAAAGTATCTGCATCGTTTTTGATAATTCAAAATCTATGAAGTTGCTTTCTTTGCCTGAGCTGCTAGCATCTGCTTTGCTTTCATCCAAACAATCTTTGGAGTGAAAAATAGATCCATTTACTTGTAATAAGGCACATATTGAATACGACTTCCTTTGAAAACCCATACCTCCTTTTGCTTTATATATTCCCCATTTTTGAAAACAATGATTTAATTTTATCGCGATTGACCATCATACCAGTTTTATCACAGAAACGTTCGATAACATTTATTGGGTTGTGACATAGCTTTAAAGTATTAGCACAATTAGCAACATCATCAGCATAAAGTATTGTAAAAATATCATCAATATCTTCCGAGATAAATACACCTCTGTTGCATTTGAGCTTCAGCCGTGTAATCAAATCATTAATAAAAAGGGAAAACATGATAGTGCTTAAAACACAACCTTGCCTTGAACCTACTGTACAATCGATATAAGAAGTTAAACCCTTTGGGTATCTGCATTCAGCTTTTTCGATTTCTATACACAGCTATTAAAATCTTTACTATTTTGCCATTCATACCCTTAAATGTTATTGATGACCATAATATATCATGCTGTACTTTATCAAAAGATTTGTTAAAATCTTCAAAATGACAACAAAATCTACCTGTTCGTTTGGATATATATTTCTGAGCTAAAGCCTGAATAATAAAGATATTGTCGCATGCGGAGCATTTTTTTCCTAAAGCCTGCCTGTGCTTCGTTTAAAACACCACTGTCTTCCACCCACATGTATATACGAGTATTCAATATATCAGTAAAGACTTTGCATAGATTTTCAACAAGAGAAATACATCTGTAATTGTTTGGATCGCTCTTGTCACCGTCCTTGTATATAAGACAGATAATATTCTTCTCCCACTGTCTAGCAAAATAACCGGATTCAAAGAGTTTGTTGAATAGAGCGTTAGGGTATGGTAACATCATTTCCTTTGTGCCCTGATAAAAACCAGTAGGTATCATATCAGGTCCAGGGGTTTTGTTTTTTATTTTCAGTAAACTTCTCTAATTTCATCATTTGTAATTGGAGTATTTAAGTCATCAACCTGAAAGTGAGGTAGTTCTTCACTAACAATATTGTCGGAGTCATCTAAAATGGATACAGGCTTCTTCAATAGAGATTTGAAGTATTGATACCAGTTTTTTTTTTTTTGGGGGGGGAAGATATATTTTACTTCTTCTGCTTGAGAATAATGCGTTTCCTGTTTGAAATACGCCTGAACTATCAAGGGTTTTCCCCGCTTGAGTTAATTTGTTCATCTGGAATTCTCTAGTGTATCTATTCTTGAGCGTGATTATTGATTTAAAGTTGTTTTATACTCTCTATACAACTTAAGGTCATATTCAGAATTTGAGAACCTAAAGTAGCTTAGCCAGTAGTTTTATTATATTTGACCTTATCATATTCTTTATCCCACCAAAGTTGTTGCTTCATTATCATATTAGGCACTATACCTCTGGTCTGCAAAACTGAACCTATATTCTGATATAACTGAACTAATATTCTGAGAGAGAAGTCAATATCAGCTTCAAGATATCTGAATATATCATTCTTTATATCTATAAAGGCTGTGCTAAACAGTCTTACAAATGGCTGTATATTCTTCAGTAAGATGAAAATATTCCCATTTAGTAAGGGTACAAGTATCAATATTAATCTTGTCTGCATCATAATAAGTTTGATGATCATCATTAACATCCACAGTTTGGGAAATGTTATCTTCATTCCTCACATGCTGAGTTAGTCTAATTGAACAATATATTGGAAAATGTCTTGATTCATCTCGAATTCCTATCACAAAGCTGGTGATATACCTAGATAGTTCAAGGAACATATCATTTAGTTAACCATGCTACAACCATTATGAGTTAAGCATGTGAACTGACCATTTTTATCATCAAAGAGCCTTCCATTCATAATATTAATATTCAAATTTCTTGATAAATATATTAACGGTAAGCCAAAATTGTTATCTGTAATATGGGTTGAAGATGTATACTATAGGGCTGCTGATAGCATTGAAAATATCAAGTACAATACATTTTAGTGATGATGTCATCCATTTTGGTCAAAAAGCAGGACACAGTTGCCTAATTAGGAGCGTAGTGTACAATATGTGAATGCAAGTACAGTTTGATGATGGTGATACAAAATTTACATACACATTGATAATTTATTTCGTTTAAGACAAAGTCAAAGATAGGTCACTCTTACTCATTTTTGCATGGATATGTACTATTGGTACATATAACTGAACATTATAAAACTTGTAATGCTGAAGACAATGGGCAGAATTCTTTTTCGGTTACAAAAATAATCAAGCAGTGACCATCTTTTATAAGGTTGTGTTACACCTTTGAAGATGCTTCCACATACCAGTTCAATGTGTGGGTTTATTACCTCCAATAGATTCATACTGTCGTGAATGAAGGAATCTAAAAAATGACTCCAGACATATTACTATTGTAAACCCGTGTTTATATAACCATTAGTTCAGGATAATGACAAGATTTTTAAAATGACCACCAAGTCAAATCAGCTCTATTTTCCTACAAGACCACTGACATATCCCACTAAATCTTTTTGTGAAAAGTCCATTAGATTCAACCATATGTTTTGGAGAAGTAGTGAAATGATTTTCAAGACTGCTGCCAATGAATGATTTCCATTTAGGACCAACTCTAAGCAAAGTTTCAAAATTTTCCTCTAGGTAGCTTATGAGGTGTATCAATAACAAGCAACTGCTAATGGTTGGTAGTACATCACATATCATTTGATCCTTGAATATGCTTCTCCAGCCATCAACCAGTTTGCAATACCTGTGATAGTTAGGATTTACTTACAAAACGCACGTGTTTCTATTCTTTTATTTTACTCTGCATGACTCTTGGCTGTTTACAGGTCACTTCCTAACAACTAGCCCCATTAATGTTGGTTCTACTGGGTTCGTGTAGTGATGATTACTTTGTATAAGACAAATTCAAGGTTACGGCTCTCTCTCTTCCACCACAGTTCTACATGGATATTTTGCATGGTCCTTATTATGGTTTGAAAAGGAACAGGAACAGCAGATGGAGGTAAATTCAACTACGCAGTGAAGAGCAACAACAACCAGATTTTCAAAATGGCCCCCAGTGCAGACATTTGGAGGTAAGATTGGCACAATTTTTGAAAAGGTAATCTACACATAGTTGTGTTCCAGTGAGAACCTCATTGCAATATAACCACATTTTCAGAAGGAGTAGTCATACAATGATTTCCACGCTGAAGGACAGATTGGCACCATCTTAATTAAGACCAATTAGCTACAAGTCATTCACTCAAAATGTATACCCCATGTAGCTCTGTGCAGGAGAAGAAGCAATAACAAGATTTTCATAATAGCCAATGGAGGTCAGATTAGCACTATTGTCATTTACAACCACTGACATACAATGTTTTTGTGTGAAAACCCCGTATTGATATGACTAATCATTCAGCAGCAGGAATAATGAATCTGAAAATGGTCACCATGGTTGCCATACAAATGATCAAATTGGCGTCATTTCCATTATGATGATCCGCATATCGTTAAGAATTCATCTACAGAGAATGCTGCATCTATGTGGCCAATTGTGTGTGTGTGATTTGGATTTTTAACGCAGCTTTAACAATTTTCCAGTCATATCACTGTCTGCAGTGTGGCAGTTTCAAGTGATGTCTAACACTGCGGCATCATGCTGCAGAGATGTAGCATGATGTCTCACCCAGTCACATCATCCTGACACCAGGCCAACCGGTCCTAGCACTAACCTCTTAATGCTGAGTGCCAAGCATGGCAGCAGTTACTACCATTTTTAGAAGTCTTTGGTATGACTTGACTGGGGTTTAAACCTTTGACCACCCCCTGCATCCGAGGTGAACACTCTAACCACTTTGGTCACTAGAGTGGTCATAAGGCCATTTGTTCACGAGACATTAACAAGATTTTCTAGGTGGCTATGCTGGTCATCAGATTGGTACCATGTTTATCTAGCTATTTCTTTTAGTGAAAACCCCATTTCTGAATGTGACCATCAGTTTACCACCATCTTTGTTTCTGGAACAGATAAACATCATAAAAGTCTTTCCGCATAAACCCTATACTGTTACATTGTGAACTTTGGGAATAACAAGATTTTGAATGCGGCCTTGATGGTCTTGTTTGAAGTAAAATTGGCACTATTTTCATTTAAGACTAAGTCTTTTAGTTTAAATCACACATTCAGGAGGATAACAAGGTTTTAAAGATGATGCTATGTCAGATCCACACTAGTTTCATTTAGGACCATGTGCATATCATAAAATAACTCCATCTGATACAATCATTTGTTCTGGAGGAGTAGCAATAACAACCACCATGGAGACCATACTGGATGTTTGAGAGGCATAATCTTCATTTAGGACCCCCTAGATCTTGATATGAAACTGCCTAGTTTCAAAACTTTCCTCAAGGTAACTTTAGATGTGTAGCAATAATAAACAACTGTTGAAAGATGACAGTTCATCACATCTCTCCTGCTCCTAAAGATGTGTCTCTTCTGGTCGTTCACCGACAGAGTTAAAAGTCAATAGCTGGTCATTCTGTAAATTAGACATCTGTGATAATAAGAACTGTATTTCCATGTTGGGGTTTATTTTACTCTGAATGGCATTAGGCTGATTAACTACCATTGGTCATCTATCTGGTTTATTTCCCATTTTTCTAGGTTGATTTTAATGTATGCTACTTGGTGTAAGTCAAATTCAAGGGCTTGTTTTTTGTCCCATCATTCTCTCTCCGACAACAAATCTAGAACAGCAACAGCAGGTGGGTCTGATTTAATCTGATTGATATGTGTTTATTTTTTTCTTCTTTGATAGTAATAAAAATCTGATACTGAAACTTATTCATACGCCATGGAAGAATGACAAGTTGATATACACACAATATTGGTATATTTCATTGTTTAGAACAAATCTGTGTTATTTTTATTATAATATATAACTGGTAACATATAATCCATCTAATATATATATATATATATATATATATATATATATATATATATATATATATATATATATATATATATATATATATATATATATATATATATTATAAAAATAAACAACCCAACAGGTAGAATGTGACCGGTTTCGCTTTATTGCTTCATCAGACTGAATTCAAACTGAATTCAATATCATTGATTACGTCATTAAATATATTGTGTTTCTAAGTGATCAATAATATAAACAATATGACATAAACAAGATGACGTCATACTTACATTTTTAACCTAATTGCCTTAGTCTTTAACGAATACTTGACATGGAAATATGCATATACAGCACAGATTAATGATATTTTCAGACATAAAAATACATAAAACTGGATCTTAAATATACGTATATCTCTATTGAACACTATCTCAAAAACTTTTATGAATAAATAGAGATAAACAGTTTTATTAATATTTTTATTTTGTATAATGCACATTTGAATAAAATACATATATATAATATCTTGATATATTATTGATGAATGTTCACTATTTTATCAGAACTCAAATTATATAATAAAAATTATTTTAAAAAATGATGGTGTGCATAATACTTATAATCATAAAAGAAATAAGTATTCTATAAATAATTAATCTAAATATATTCAGAATTAATTTAAAATGCCCTGTCATTTTTAAGGAATTATTAAACTTATTTTTATGATATTAGTTTATACTTTCACTAGTTAAGTTATTCAGTAAATTAGAATAATATAAAAATATTCTTAACTATATCTAAACAGGGGACATAATTAAAAAAAAAAAATACATTAATGAATGTAGTATAGTGTTTTGCAATTTAGACCTTTTGGATATACCGTATTAAGAATCAACTGTAACAATAGGTTGAAAGTAAATTGCAAAGCACTATACGACATTAATGAATCTATTTTTTTTTTTTTTGTAATTATATCCCCTGTTTACAAATAGTTAAGAATATTTTTATATTATTTTATGTTTATGTATCAACTCGTTTAGTGTACGATTAAATCGCTCGACGATAACGCTGTTACCTTCATTTCCCGTAACATATTTTTTTATGTTGTTTTGTTCCGAAAATTGCTGAAATTTTTTATCAAAAAACTCCGCTCCGTGATCAGTTCAAATTTTATTTGGTTTTCTTTCCGTACTTGTTATTATCTGTTTTAGTGCATCAGTTATCGACGTTCCTGTTTTATCTGAAACGGGTACACTAAATGCATATCTAATAAAACCATCTACAACGTTAAAAAGATACTTCTTTGGAGCGCCATCAGCACCAACGTTAAATTTAGCAAGATTTGACACATCAACTAAATCTATCGCCCAGATATCGTCAACGGCATTTGCAACAACGTTACGTCTCGGGAATTTTTTTTTTTTAGGTTTATGTAGCTCTGATGCCAGATCATCATACAATTCTTTTCGAAGTCCTAACTTATATTTTGTTCCTATCATTCCTTGAACTAACCTTCTATCAAATCGTTCTCTCATATTTACAGGTTTCATATCTTTAAGTTCGTCTAGCATTACCTTGTCACAGCCGTGCTTATCCCCTTCACGGTCACGGTAACAAATATCATGACGGATTGCTATTGCATCTACTTGATTATAAGGTTCTTGTCCTGGTAATGGATTATCGTTTTCGTCGAACTGTTCGTCCAGTGGATTGAACGGCCGAGTATATTTATGGCCAGGCAATGTCCAACCAGTCCTCGGCCTTAGTAATTTTCCAATAAATTTGTGGATGTCAATGCCGCTGCCAATTACCTCTCGTCGATTGCATGATTGACAGTATGTAACAATTTTATCTTGTTCTATACAAAGATCTTTATCACAATTAAAATTACGTTTCATTTTATATTTTTTATTCGTCGACAAAAATATTCACCTTCGTCATTTAATCATCTACTAAAATTACTCTGTCGGGGCACATTCCAGATCCAGTTGTCGATTTGAAAAACACTTTTTTTTTTCTACCGCAAACAGCGCAAATGCTTTTTAACATTGTTCTATTATTTTTTGTTTTTTTTCAGTTGTCTCATCCATATTCTCTGTGTTAGTTTTATATTTGAGACAGTATGTTGACATATTCCTTAGTTTAGATAAAATTCATTGCAATCTCATCATTAACATGTCCGGCGACGGAGACAAACTGTAAAATAAATTTTAAAAAATTAAATTTAGGCTGGGACATCTGTCGGATAAACATAATACAATAATAACCACAAGTTGATGTTCCAACCGGCTGTAGTTGATTACACGAGTAATTTATTTTTTAAAACTTTTAAAAATATATTTTTTTTTATAAGATCACTCGAAGGAAGTCAGAACGAATCAAAATAATTATTGATATGGACTGCAACCCAATGAGTGCCGGATCCATCATAGAAGTTTTGTATATTTACAGAACACGAACCACCCGCTGGTACATTATCTAATTCGTCTTTGGAATATACTCCACGAAATCCGACAATGTTATTTAATCTCCACATAATTTCGAAATTACTCAAAGGCGTCTGGTGCCTGGTAGAGTCATTCCACGTCCTATCCCTAGCAGGTTTGGAATTAGACTGACTGCTAACCCCGCTAGCAGCGGAGCGAAAGGAATAATTCCTTCTTGTTTTGTTTTTCATGGCGACTTCTTTTTTTAGATTTCTTCGCTGGCGATTTCTTTTTAGCTGGCATTATATTTTATTATTATATAAAATTTGTTTGATTCCATCGCCTGATACCACCTTTTTAGTTGCTCCAGATACTGCCCCTGACGCTGCTGCTAGTCCCAGTGTTCCTAATACCGGTAGACTCTTTGGTAAAATTACAGAAAGTGCTGGTTCAAAAAATCCACCGCGTTTTGCCATCGCTGTTACTTGTGCAACGGATAACCTAAGGATGAAGGGTTTTCCCGGATCTAGCCTATTGATTTGGTTTTGAGTTAACATTACTTTCACTGCGGACGCGCCCGAGTTTCAAAACTTCACTTTTACAGAGACAGAATTACGTTTAGCAACCGCCGCTGATATTTTTTTAATTTGACCGGGCGTTAGGTATATTTCTCTAGCTGTGTATTCCGTTTTCATTTTATACTTGTTTGTTAGATTAAAGTTGGACAGTCAATCTACCTTTGACTGAGTCAATCGTCAAGAATCGATCGCTAGACACAAAGCGCAAATGCGTTTAGAGGAGCCGATGGAACTTGTCCAAGCGTCCAAGTTACTTCTATTTCTGCGGTTGAATTAATCATTCGATCGGAGTGTTTTGATACATCAAAGAAAAATATAGGATAAAGAGTATGAAATTCTTCAACGTTAATCTGTGATCTGCCGTCAGAGTCCTGATATTTTTGCATTGCTTTCATCAGGTACATATACGCTCTAGTAACATTTTTTGAATCGCCTGCTGTAAAATTACATTCGATCGATCGTTCTGGGTATTGTTTAGAGTTTATTCTGACAAATATTCTCCTGACACCAACGTTATCGAAAACGGCGTTATTCTGTAGTTGGCTACTAAGTCGTGCTTTTTGCTGAAAGACAACGAATACATGCATTGATAATTGTTCGCTCGAAGTAGCTGTAATACACCATGTGTAATCGATTGCGTTAGGAACACTAGTTTGATATATTTTATGCTGAAGAAAATACTTTTTTTTTTTAAAAGCCTCTAACGTTGTGTTAAGTTCTGCTAACCTAGCTATTGATGGAACAATTCAAGGCATCCAAAGTGCTAATTTCGTAATCACAAATTTGTGATCAGCTGAACTCGAATAAGACAATTATTTTGGTCTGCCCGATCTAAAATAATTGTGAGTTTCAGCCCTCGAAATACCTTATGATATTCGCGACAAAATCCGAATATTGTGCTTAACGGCAACATCATTGTTATTTGTTGCGATCCCGCCGCAAGCGCTTTTCGTTTGGCATATCCATCACTGTAACGTTGTTGCCGTATGTTTGTGACTGCTAATCTTATCGCATTTTCAATATCAGCAACTGCATTATTAGCGGGATTTGCGAGAAGATTATTGTCATCTGCGCCAGGAGCACCATTACCAGTACGAAATTCATTTCCAACAGCTTGTCCTAGTCCTGTATCCTTGAACCACATCATATTTGTTGCAATTGATCTCGAATAATCATCGCTAAACGAAATAATATTTAATATTGTACTTCCAACCGGTAACCAATCATTAATATCCTCCATTGTGTGATTTTCTAGTTGATATCGTGCACCTTTAAACAAACTCCAGCCATTATTTACGAGTGCAATTTCTGCGTCATCTGCAATATCACCATCAGCTGCTGTTAATATCTAACCACGAACTTCTAGCATAGCCTTGTGAACAGCAAGAACACATCTTCGTCTCTTGTGTTCAATTTTCTTGGACCAGCTTTGTTTGGATCGCTTGAGTTCTCGTCGAGTTATTCAGTATACTCGAATTCTGTTGCCGTATTGTCAGTATCATATTCCTCACCAAAATCAAGATAATTTTTAACTGACATTTTTCATTTTATAATCGTTACACAAAATTGCGACGTGTTGCACACGTTGGACACAAAATTGCTAAATCTGAGGCAAATCTAATTTTCGTCATGTGTTGTTTACTAGTTTACGTACCACCTCCTCACCGCGTGGAGACAGTAATTTTTGGTTGTAGCTATCATAGCTCGTTCTGTTTCCGCTGTTGGTGCAATATCTGATATTGCTCGTTTTATTTCCGACACCGTAGGTGTTGCGCCCTTAATTAATTTTTGTCCTACTGCACTGCCCGCTGCACTAGCAGCCCCTGTCGCAAAAGCTTTGTTGGCATCAAGAGCAATTGGTGCTACTTTACGTGCAGTTCCTGGGATATTCTCGATCACCTTTGTAAATATATTTCCAAAAAATCCACCTACAATAGTTCTTCGATAAACTTTTTGTCTCATCTTGTTACTAAATTAGGTTTACAAAATTTACGTCTACAACTACGTTGTTGCGCGTAAGTGTAAATAATACGTGACAATTTCATTGTTAAGATCTATTTGTCGTCCTGATTGATCTGTTAGTTGCATTGTTATGCTGGTTATTTGATTTTCAGGAGTAAGCGGATAGGATATTACTTGTCGAGGAGTAATTTGCATCAGCGAACCAGGCGGAACATCTGGTGAAAAACTATAGATTGTTTGCCTGCGACTTCCCTTGGGTGAGTAAGACCCTAATGCAATAGAGCAAATGATTAAAATTGCATTTACTTCTGTTATGTTCACCGGTAAATTTCCATCATACGATATACTTTTTTCTGTAACACTGCCATACTGTCGACGATTAAATCCTAGCAACGATGCGATACTAGTCGCTGGTGAAAACTCGATCATCAAATTATTTTTTAATGTGATTATGACTCGTAGCGTATTATAGTTTGGAGTTAATTCAAAATTGTCTGCGGCAGTGTATTTTGTTATCAGCTCTCTTATCGTTTTGTTGAGATCAGTTAAATTATATGCTCCCTGTAGTATTTTGACAGACACCCAAGCACCAGAATTAAATGTAAAATCGTGATTGATGTTTGTTTTTACATTTGCCATGGAATGCCACACCGTAGTAGAAATTAATCCAATTTCGTACTGGCTACCGGGATCTAGTATGATTGGCGGATCATAGTGGAAAGTAAAGTTTCCGCTGTCACTGGTTGTTTGTGACGAGTTAAGTAATAGTGTTGTTGACATTTATATAAGATCGCCATGTAAAATTTTATACTCGTCTGTTGTTAGTAATCCGCTCGATCTAAAATTATCTAATATGTCCACGATCTCGTTATCGATTTCATTACCTGTATTACCTGCTTCTTTTGATGATATTAGTAAGATAAGTCGGTCAACCAGTTCGGCGTTTGATGTAAAAACTTTAACGCCGAAACAGAGTTTTTCATCAACTAAATTTTTGTTACGGGTTTTTTCAAATCTTTTAAGCACTGAGTAAAAATTGTGTATATACGGGTCTTTACGAGTTCGATATTGTTTTGAAGTATCAAGTACAACTGAGGCAATAACTCCACTTCGCATTTTACTAAAATTTTTCAACAAATACGGATCTTCTTCATAGTCATATCCTAAATTTTGATATGAGGTGTTTCCTCTTTTAATAATACGATCTAATGTTTTAGTAAACTTTGTATAATCATCCTCTGACGATTTTGTTTCTTATGTTTTGAATATGATCAAGCTCTAATTCTTTAACATAAAACTCTATAAAATCTTTAAATTCAGTATCAGTAATGTCTTCCATCGCTTCACTTGTTAATTTTTAAAAATTTCTTTTCGTAATTATTTCAGCAAATTCTCTCACACGTTCAGTAGGTATATCAACATCTTTTTGTCTGTTAATGTAACCAGTTACCTCCTGCATTTTACTTTTCTCTTCCATTGTTTCAGCAGTTTTTTTAACTGTTTCCTCCGCCTGTGCTTCTTGTTGTTTTTTTAGCTGCCCTAACAAACCTTTTTCTTGTACTTTTTTTAGTTCCTCTGGAGATAATGCTGATATTTCTGGTTGTTTGTCAAGTAGTGCTTTGGTAATAGGTATAAAAGTTTGGTGGTTTCTTCTTCTGCAACACGTTGTCCCCGACGGGCTTCTTCTACCCTTTTCTTAAAAGCAACTTGAGATGCTGCAAGTTTCTTCAATAATTCATTTTTTTGATGATAATCCATTATTTATTTTTATACACGATATAAAAATTTTTATAGATACGTGTCAATACAACAACGAAACATTTTATCCGGATCACGCGCTAGTTTATCAAATAAAAAGAAACTGTATTTGTCTTTGGTCGCTTGATAATATAATTCAATAAATTTATCTTTCGTTACGTCACCGCATTGCTCGTTTGCAATATTTCTCACATCAACATTATCAAGTCCATAAAATAATATAAAACATCCCGTATTTCTCCTAATAAATTTGTCGACGTTATAAAAACCTTGCGCAAGATAAATCGAATTACATTTTTTGTTACGCGATAATGAAAAATACGATTTAATTTTGTTCATCTCGTTATTTAGCGGAATATCGTCAAATACAATTATTTTATGTTCGGATGAATCAAGTTCGTTGACAGGGATTAATTCCTCTAGTTGTTTTATTAAAAATACATCATCGCTAGCTTCAAGCTCATCACGAAGTTTGTTGTTGTATTCGCGTAATAACTCGTATTTGTCTTGTTGCGGACTAATTGTGTAAATATATACCTTATCGTAGTTGAAGTTATCGTTGAGTAAGAGATTTAGCAAAAGATTTATTTTACCAGAGCCTGTACGACCAACAATAAGATAATGACAATCTGGAAGTTCGTTATTATGTTTATGTTTGATTAATCGTTCGGTGTCAAAATTTAATATCACTGAATTCGCCATTGTTGCTATACAATTTTATGTTACATAATTTACATAATATGACCTATCACACAAAGTTTGGAACAGCAATTACAGGATCTGTTTCCGCTGACGAACCAACAATAACCGATACGTCATCGTTAGTCAACAAAAAAAACACCAAAAAAAAAAAACTGGCCACACAATGACAGGAAACCTATTTATCTCAAATCAACGAGTTCTAGGTTTAGAAACAAATTATCCGCCAATAAATGTTGTTGAAGCACAAGCTGTTAGTTATGCACAACTTAAATCCGTCAACAATAATAAACTATCACTGACAGGAGGAACTTTATGCGGTAATTTGGACATGCCAGGAAAAAGGTTGTAGGCTTGGAAACCGCATATCCGCCAAGAAACTTAGATCAAACCCAAGCGGTAAGTTATTTGCAGTTGAAATATGTGGATAATAACAAGCTTGACAAAACCGGTGGAACCGTTACATGTATTATTAACATGTCAAGTAAAAGAATTACTGGGTTGTAAACCGAGTATCCACCAGCAAATGTTGATAATACACAAGCTGCAAGTTATGCGCAACTAAAATCCGTCGACGATAATAAACTTAACAAGGCCGGCGACACAATGACAGGTAACTTTGTAATAAGCAATAACTCAAAAATAACTGGATTACCAACAACTTCACTAACACCAGCTAATGAGGCTGATGCTATTAGTTACTAACCAAAAACAATGTTGGGTATATTCCAACACTTTTTAAGGCAAATGATGACCGAGTTGGGTTTAATGTAAGTGCATCATTATATTATCCTGAAAATTATACTTTTCACGCTTTCTCTGATAGACAAAAATGGACTACTAACGGAGAAGTTGAAAACTTTTGGATTAAAATTAAATGTCCCATTGACGTTGCTATTTGGCAATTTTATTTGCGAGGTCAATTAAATTCCAGTGTTGGTCGAATTTATAATTGGTGATTGGAAGGCTCAAACGATGATATAGACTGGGTAATATTATATAGTACAACAGACATTTATATTTCAACAACATAATATTTTACGATTCCAGCTGTGAATACTGTTAACAAGTACTTGTATTTCCGAGTTTATGTTATCGCTGCTGACTGTCCGTTTCCAGGATTGACAGCATTTCAAATATATACACTTGATGATCTGATTTAATCTAACGTTGTAAAATAAATGTCACAATTATCTACAATCATTGCCAGAGAATTGTATGATAATATTTTTAACCCTAAAATAAATGTTGGAGACGAATCACTATCAGCACGTGTGATAAATACTAGGAAAAATTGTTCAATTCCAATGATAAACTCTCCATTGTCAGAAGAAAATTTTTTTATTCTCGTTATGCATATGCGAGGACCACAACTACTTAAAGCAATAAGAGACTTTGATATTATAAGCAGTTACTGTCATCCTGATGATTGTATAGAAGAACATAAACATATTGGAATCTTGCTAGAACAAATATTTCTCGAGCTTAATTTTGAAAATCTAGATTTGATTACAAAATCGAACTTAATAAAAACACAAGCTTATGGTGAAAGAGTAGATTTAAAAGAACGAGTAAACAATAGTCATAATAACCTCGATAAACTAGCGGAATCTAACATAATAGGAATAAAAAGGAACAAGGAGTTATACAATAGTTTTTCAAAACGAAAATTTTTTAAACATCTCGGCATGTGCTACTACGACAAGGAAAAACTAGTTAAAGTTGCTAGAATGACGCCGGATATGGAGTTAATAATAAAAGCATACTCGAACGCACTTCTATCAATGATGCGTAAAAAACCCCCAGAATTTGATTCGATTGTTGTTCACACACCTCTAGCGATAATCAAAGATTTTGACAATGAAATTAGTAATCTCAGCGATGACGAGCGAGAAAAGTTTCTTGAGGAAGTCAATCAAACAACATTTGGTGTAGGGATTGGTTCTTATTATGATATAGGGGAAGAACATGATGTTCCACTTCCATCACTCCAACGCTCTAGACAATTATCGTTGCGAAATTATTACAATGAAGTCGAGAAAATGTTCACAAAACAATACGAAAAATTATGGCTTAAAGTAAATACTTTTACTCAAATTACCTTACTTGGACGAAAATCACTCCAAAAATTAATGCTGATAAATTTCGTAGTCGCATATGCAATTATTAGACAATATCTTGTCCTCAAAAATTTTACTTTGAATCAAATAAGCTTGGTACTTGGGTTTATTGATGAAACAGAAAGAGAATACAGTAATTTGGTGAATGAAACAGATTTTTATGAACGTGAAGTAGAAAACACGTTTGATTCCTGCAGTTGGTTAAAGAAAAATGAGGTATTGACAAATGAACGATATAAGAATACTTCGTCTGATGTTTATGACAAGTACAGAGATTGTATAGCAGATCCTAACAATAATAAGTTCCGTGAGTTTCTTGATTCGATTGTTGGTGCTAGAGTTTTAAATATTTTATAAAACTGTAAGCAGATATTGTATAATGAAAAAACAGATCATCGATTTCAATCATATTTCAGAAGAAATTCCAAAACAAGATGTTGACGCTCTAATGCAATATTACAGATATTATCATAAAAACCTTCGGTGTGTAAAACAATGTTACAAGTATTACAGTAGAATACTTCGAGTAATATCATATTTACCACTGCTTATGACAAACTCTGGTATAATTTCAAGTGGCGCACCATTAAACCCGTTTCTGTTAATAATATCTGGTGTTGGTGTTTCTCTTTCAACGGCGTGTAAAAAAATTGAGCCTCGACTTGAGACTAAAAAATGCTTGTAAAACAGCTAGTATCACTTACAAAAAATTACTTGATCAGATACGATCTTATTTGCGAGGTGCAAAATATGATATGGACGACTTAATACGAGAGTTCCGTGTTATTGACAGTATGTTAACAGATATTCTGCCAATGAGAGTTAGCAAATACGAAAATAATTATCATAAAACATGGCTTTACAGTAGTAAACGAATATAAGTGTTTCTAGATCAGAGACCCCTTACCTCGACAAAGCATATTTTGTCAGAAAAGCCTTCATCATTTTGAGCTAGAAAAGGCTGCTGAAGAAAATGTCAACATAGAAGGGTTTTGGAGGAGGAAGAAGGGTCTCTGAGCTAGAAACCTTATATTCTTTTACTACTTGTATGTATGTATGTATGTATGTATGTATGTATGTATGTATGTATGGACAGATGTTTATATGGATGGATGACGAAATTTCGTTCATTACTGGCAGAGTATAACTATTCAAAACTGTTTAGTTAATATAGGAGAAAGCTTGGAAGATGATGATCAACACAGTCTCGTGTAATGTATATTATAAAGCAATACTTCTGGATTTCGCAAACATTAATTATAAGTAAATGAATTTTAATTTAAAGAATATATACTGTTGATAAGATATCGATAGAATGGACCCAGTATTTAGACAGATTAATCATGTTCATGCAAAATACCTCGATTTTTACGGCTGTTAACCCAGGAGTGACAGTGTGACTATCGCTCTGATGACTTGGCAAAAAAAGTCTGCTTCTGTCTCTCGCACGGTTGCTGGGTATTGCGCATTCTTCCCAACGACATTCGATGGTTCCATTCTTCAGCTCACGCTTAACAACAAAACTATATCCAGCACTAGATATTAACTTTCGTTTTCCTCGAGTGGATCCTGTGGCTATTACTTCAAACGTTATACGATCTTCAGAATCCACTGGCACTTCACCTTAAACAGTTTCATTCATAACAGACCTGAAGGAAAGAGGAAAATCGTGATATGTGTGTAATTATCAAAAAATTAATATTTTACATGAAAAAATATGTACATGCATCAGTAAAATAATAAATGGTTACAAGATGCCTAACAAGGTCGCGTAAAACATGATCATTCTTTTGAACAGAAGATGGACTTTAGAATGTTTTATGTACATCAATATTACTGAGTTCAGTGTTGCGAATTTCTGTGCTTTCTTGTCCTCTTCGATTGTTAAGTTAGGCTTCTACTTCTTCTGATGTCAATGATCTGTGGGGGCGGTGAACGTCAAATGAAGAGGTATCGGCTGCAACTGTTGACTGTTGATGCAGCATCAATGTTAGCCATAAACTCGTTCACTAAATGGTGCTGGTCATTTGCTAAAATGTCTTTCAATTGCTGACTTCTATCCAGCCTATAAATATAAATATGTCTGAACTTGACAGAAAATATTGAAAATATACAAGCAATACATAGCAAACCAAGTCAAACTATACCGAATATGGTATTTACTCATAAAGACGTATGCAAGCACTCGTACGAGTCTAATAAATGAAATAATATTCACCTTGTCGAAATATCCTCTTTATTGATAGAAATCGACATTGAATTTATCGTGCTCTCCATCTATCCCAGTGCTGTACCGTTATTCATTTCAAATCTGGAAGATGTATTTGGTATGGCGCTTAAGTTTATTTCGACATTGTAGCCATCTGCCTGTAAACAGTATTAATAATAGAACATTATAAAAGTACACATAACGTGTTAAAATCGAAAGGAGCTAGTTCATTAGAATGGAACGTCTTGTAGCTCAAGAAAAACAACGAAATATTTGATACGAGAAACATCATTTTCTTTTTTTTTTTAAATCATTGGATGTATTTAGATTTTCTTTATTTAATTTGTACGGCATGTTTTATTTGGATCGGTGCTAGAGCTACTAATCTTCCAGCATTTGTGATACGGAGAAAGTAGGGAGCGTTCCACGTTTCGTGCGCAATTTTTATTTAACCGTAGCTTAAATACATCGAATGCGAATGGGATCCAGCTACTTTAGCATGTCTCTATTCTTAAAATATTTTGTTTGTAATGAAAACTTACCTCAGATTTTGAATTGCACCTGTCACACACACAAACTGAAAGGATATCTTTCCACTTCTAAGAAGACCATGCTTGTAGCTTGTTAGACCTGTAAATATAAACCTTTTCTTACGATCATTCAGTTCATTCCATCGACATTTTGTGATAAAATTTATTTTCAAAGACGTTGGATATACTGAAACACGAACAATATCCTGCAAGAAAGGGACACTAGATACATAAAATTATTATAAAAAGACAAATAAATTGTGTAATGGACGTTCGATTGCGGAATGATCGTAATATGATGTAGAAATAAATAAATAAATAAATAAGTAAATAAATAAATAAATAAACTTACCAGTATTTCCACAGTTTCTGTTTTGCGATACGCTGCAAATATTGTAATTTATGGCTTGCTGACGATGGGTAACTGGTTTTCTGCAGTAAATGCACGAAGACATTGTTCGATGTATTGATCTATTATATGGTATAACCACTAGTACCAAGAAAAGGAAAGACTGCAATTTATGGGGCCACTGATTTCCAACCAAACACGTGCACGAGCTTCTATACCAAGACATCTGTCGGACAATGCACTTGAAGAATCATAATTTTTACCCTAAAGCTCAATGCAGTCCGCCTGATGTTTGAAGACATATAAACAACAACGCTTATTTGCCTTTGACGATAGAAAAGCCATTATCAATATTAATCATTTCTATTTTGCTATACTAAGATCAACCGTTGTTTTAATTACATGTCATTGTTTTTGTTATTAGTGAATGCCAGAACATCTGTGCTAAATTATAATTTCCTTTTCATAAAAGCTTCCATGACTTACTCAAAACCCTGGTTGTAACTTAATTACCTTAATACCACATTTAGTAGATTATTTAACTATGAAGATCAAAGAAGCTACCTGGCTGTAATTAAGTCCAAATAAATTTCAAAAAATCACTCGTTGAACATGGTGTTCTTTTGAAATTGTACAACATTTTAAAAACAAATATTTGACATAATGGACAACACACACACACACACACACACACACACACACACACACACACACACACACACACACACACAGTGTGTGTGTGTGTGTGTGTGTGTGTGTGTGTGTGTGTGTGTGTGTGTGTGTGTGTGTGTGTGTGTGTGTGTGTGTGTGTGTGTGTACTGAAATGAGGATTATGTGGCATAAAATGAAATGTCCATTGATGTGGGGTGAAATGTCCTGGGCCAAAACGTCCATGGGGCGAAACTTCCATGTACCAGGTGAGGCGAAATGTCTATTGAAGTGGAGCGAATTGTCCTGGGACGAAACGTCCATGCGGCGAAACGCCAGGTACCCTTGAAAAGTCGCGCATGCTCGGTTGCGGAACTGCCATCTTGAAAAGTCGCACATGTTCTGTTGCGGAACTGCATCGACAAGTTGAAATAAACAGTCTGATTTCTTGAGTTAAGGATGCCAGTGATGTACATAGATGCTGTGAGCCACGTAGCTGGCAGCTGGGGCTAGATAACGTGCCAGCTTCAAAACATTTTAACGCATTTATTCTAGCATTAGAGCAATCCTTTGAGATAATAAAATACTCAACAGAATATTCAACTTAATTCATTAATATGGCAACAATAACCACATCCTCAGAGCCAGTGAAAAGTATAAATCTTTTCCACGATGAAGAGATGGGAGACGAATTACCGACGTGTTTGAAAGTTAAGGTAAATATAACTCTTGTGAGCAAATAGCAAGAAGGGTGGTAGGTGAACAAAAACAAGTTTGAGTGCTGATTAAATGCTGCTAATGTCATTCCTATGTATTGTTTCAAGCCTCTGCAGAAATAAGAGAATAGCTTCTTTTTCTCTAAAAAGTCCCCCAGGCTTCAAAATTTATTTTAAAGTTTTCCATCATTGGTGTGCACGTCAGGATTTGATCTTTTGGATAAAGTCACGAATTAAGTCCAGGTTTTAATATAATTTTCTCATTGAAACTAGAGGCTGGTTAATCCAACCGTATAATTTTAAGATTTAAATCAGTTTATTAGCTTAAAACCTCGATAGAGGAAACTTAACATTTTTAAGAATCTTCAGCAAGCTCTGCATTCACAGTTGTGGAAGTTGAGAGAAACTACTTAAACTTCAGTGTAACAGGAACCTGCGTTTAACAGAAAATTGAGCGAAAACCTGACATAATTGCATGAGTAGTTTACTGGTATCACAAACAAAGACTAATGTCAAAATGAAAACCATACCCTCACCCCATCCACCATCGGATAAAAACACAAAGTGCACTCCACCTAATAGATCATTGAGGCAGTTCAACCTGGCCTGACCCAACCTAGGAAAATGTTGATTTGTACAAAACAAATATTAAAAGAACTGTGACCATAAATATGTAATTAATCCGGGAGCCACTAGTTACATTAATTCAGATCATGTGCGATGTATATGTTATACTTTAAAAATGAAAATTAAACTCTGCACAGTAGTTGCTGAGAAAATTATATCTGAGTTTTAACTGGTACGTTCCTGCTGCGACTGGAACAAATTAAATTATTAAATGTTAAAAACACAACTAATTTGAGCTGCAATAATTCGGTCGCATTGTCAAATCTGGGTGGCTCTCAGGTTAAACTGTGTTGACATAATGAGGGATGCACTAGTTTATCAACACTTTTGATGTTGAAAAATTTATTATTTTCAAGTGTGAATAATAACTCGTGGATATTTTTTATTCTATTAATTACAGTTCCAAATTTCCTTGTAAACTTCATTGATGACAGCAAGGAGATGATTGTTGAGAATCCAACTGACTTGCTAGGATTATCAGATGATTAGCAGTATGAATCTACAGAGGACAATGAATGTGCTGTGAAGAAGGCCGAAGTGCAAGACAAATCTACATTATGAATGGAAGGTTTGTGGCAGTCACATTGTTGCCACTTACAGGTAGTTTTACTGAGGGTGACAAATGCAGGATCGGCAGGTACAACTTTGTAAATGTATTTTATAATCTAAGTGATAACTCTTTGCAGGTGACATGACCAACAGTTGTTTTTATATTTGTGTTTTATGAACCCATTTCTTTCACAACTTGGGTTGTGGCTTTGGATATACTGTCAGACACATATTGAATATTTGCATCTAATTAACTCCAGTATATATCCACCTTATTCGAGTCTTATAATTATTATATTGTTGGGGAATTATGACTCGTGCAGTAAATATTTTTTTGTATTATACATAATGGTCTCATTATGTGAATTCTTCTGTTAGATTTATTTAGAATTAATCTTTATCCAATACATTATACCATGTACTAATAGTGGTAAGTAACACATATATACTAAATATATTTTAATATTCTTTGTTTAAAGAATCGTATATTAATTTTGTTCTCTGAATTCATAATGTACCATTTAATTTTCTGCAAATTAGTAACACTAAAACAATCAATACAATTAATTTCTTTATATATATATATATATATATATATATATATATATATATATATATATATATATATATATATATATATATATATATATATATATATATATATATATATATATCACATAATTCATAATTATAACCGTTTGTTTATTAGTTTGTTTCATCACTGCGTCCATAATAAATCTAACTCAAACTCTGCTGGGATCAATTGACCATGTATTGGCAACATCCGTTTGACCAACGTCGCATCTTTGAAGTAATTTGCCAATTTATTGAATTTACTACCATTATAGAACATAAACTATAATGTTTCAACTAAATTGAGTGATTTATTAACGGGACTATTTAAATCAACATACTCTTTTAATATATTTGTACGGCAAAGGTGGGGGGTCCCTAGTGGCCGAGTGGTCTAAAGCGCTCTTCGTTACGGATCACTGCCATCTCACCTCTGTCCGCGTGGGTTCGAGTCTCGGATTCGACCAATGTGGGTATGTGAGAAAGCTTGCCAGAAGCTTCTCGTGGGTCGGTTCTTCCTCCATTAATACTGGCCGCCATGTATAGCCTACAACAACAACAACAACAATAACAACGGCAAAGGTGTTGTTCTTTTCGTCCGCCTGTGATGTTCATGATATAATTTAAATCACTTTTTCAACTGAGTAAGGACCATGAAGATGACTTTGACTTATAAGCAAGCGAGCGGGTACTCAATCACCAGACTGAAAACTCCTCTCCTTTGTATTTCTGTCATACTTTGAATATAGTGAGGGTTAGTTCTTGCTACTTCACAAGCATTTGACAACTTATACTTGCAATTAGAAACATATTCAAGAAGATTAATTTCTGAATCTCCACTTGGAAGAAATTTATCTTTTAATAACTTCAATGGTCCACGGATAGTATGTCCAAAAAACTAGTTCAAAGGGAGTAACTCCTTGTGATTATTGAACTAAATCCCCAACAGCAAACAACAGTAAATCACCACATTCGTTCCATTCTTTTTCCGGTATCAAATCAATGTGACCAAATGAAATCTAAATTTGGATTTAACTTGTTACATGCACAATTCATGCATCACCTAATGGAAAATTCCAGACATAAAATTTGACCCTTGATCAGATTGGACAGAATTTGGAAGGCCAAAACTGAGTAAGATAAAAATTTTATTAAAACTTATACTATGTTTTAGTTTTAATATTCCTCAAAGGAATTGTCCCTGGAGACCTTGTGGACACACACATTATGGTCATCAAGTAATGGTTGCCTGACTTGATCTTAGGTAAGGACTGACACATTCTGCCATTATTAGCTGTTGTCTTCCTCTAAAAACTTACTTTTATTCTACACATAAATAACTTGAAAAATAATGCAGGAAAGCTCTCTATTCACTCAAGTAGTTATATACACTGGGACACTGATGGAAACCTCATTCTCATTCTATATAGAACCTTTATTCAGTCCAAACTGGACTACGCATTATTCACGGTTCAGCCAGAAAGTCATATTTGAAGATGCATGACCCGATTCATTACCAAGGAATAGGAATCGCTTTGGGAGCACTTGAGACAGCCCCATGTGAAAACCCTTCAGATAAAGCGAATGATTCACCTATGTCACGTCGCTGAGACATACTATCTATACACTATGCCATAAGATTCAACAACTATGAAACAGCATCTGTACAAAATGAATCCTGTCAAACAGGAATGTTTAAGAAAAGAAATGCAGTATTTGCTGGAGCACAGTTTTATAGAACCAACTAAAAGTGACCGGAGTTGACCATGTTTTCTCGTTCCGAAACCAGATAATACATTCCGCATGTGCACAGACTATAAAAGTGAATTGTGTGACAAAATAGATTCATTTCCATAGCCAATACTCGATTATTGCATTGTCAAAATTGGAAATGCTAAATGTGTCACCACATTTGATCTATTGAAAGGATTCTGGCAAATTCCACTCACAAAGCGGGCAAATGAAATGTCGGCATTCGTACCCCCAGATGGACATTATCAATATAAAGTGATGCCTTTTTGAACTTTTCAACGTTTAATGAAGATAATTACATCAGGACTAGATAATTGTGACGCTTATATCGATCATATCATCATCTACAATGACACCAGTAGGGAATGGGGATACCCTATGGTCTATGGGACTTTTATGTTAAAAGCATGGAAGTTGTACCCTGGGGTCTATGGGAATTTAACATGGGTGGGACTGTCTCGGGTCAATGAGAATTTAACATAGAGAATGTATAGCGACAATGTATTGGGAGTCTCTCGGGTCAATAAGAATTTAACATGGGTGACGTCACGGTACTGTACACTGGGAAAATGATGGCAACAATGTTGCAAGTGGCTTACCTCAATTTGGGCTATATAGTAACATTGTTAGAAGTGGCTAATCTCAGACTGCACACGTGTGTACTCAGTACCTGTTGAGTAATGACTATATTATTGTATCCGAGATTTACATATAAAGCATTACCTAGACCTGAAATTATGTTGGCGGTGTTCACATATTTGCATAATTTTAATGATGCTATAAATAGCTATAATCAAGGAAAAGACTAAAAGTAACACTAAAATTACAAAATTGTCCCAGAATTTAACGGAGCCTAAACATATTCCGGAACATCAGATTCCATAGGTTCAGACTAAAAGTACAACTAAAATAACGATATTGTCTTTGACTATAGCGGAGACTGAGAAAATCTGGAACATTTATATTCAAATTGCTGTGACAAAAAGTAACGCTAAAATTATGAAATTGTCCCAGAATTTAACTAAGACTAAATATGTCCCAGAACATTAGATTACATTGGTTTAGTCTAAAAGTAATATTAAAATTACCAAAATGTCCCGAACTCTAGTGGAGACAGAGAAAAACTCCGGAAGATTATCTTCAGATTGTCTTGACTTAAAATATTGCGCTAAATTTCCGAAAATGTAGCGGACTTGAATGGACTTGAATGGAAACTGATAACTAACAAGATGTTTTGCTTGTCTGAAATGGCAAGGACAAATTGTAGCACTAAATTCTGAAGTTGCACCGGACTTTAGCGGAGACTGAAGACAATCCAGAAATAAATTTTTAAAAAATTTCCATGACTTAAAGTAGTACTGAAATTATTTTAACTGATACCGACCTTCGAGGAAACCGAATAATTCTACGTAAAAAAATTAAAATAAATTGGACCAAAAAAAAAATAAAACCACATTTCTAGTCCAGCTCTCCACATATACAATCCAGCATCCGTTTTGTTTAATACTACGCACATCAGATATACATTTTGACACCAACTGCTTTAATACAATCCAGCACCTACTATGATTGTAGTTAATATATATATATATATATATATATATATATATA
>JAECUM010017613.1:0-11525 GCA_016617855.1 Megalonaias nervosa
CTGATCAATGCACTGCCCTCAATTTAATAAGTTTATCTTTTCCAGTTAAAATTACTAAACCATACGGCACGGTGTTTTTTATTCTGACAACGAAATTTCTGGCCTTATGTACTTGCATCAAAACAAACGTAAGTTGATCTAAACGATTGATCTAAACGATTATCTAATCAATAATAATTATAATAATGTGAATAAAGCTTTCAATAATAAACTTCTCACACAAGATGCAGGTACAACATTAATGATGCAGGAAGATTTGGACCAACCGCTTGATATAGATCCAAATGATAACAATATTGCTCTTCATTTAAAACAGGAAATTACAAAAGAACGTGGGTTTATTTTTTTATTTTATTTTATTTTTTTTAATTTTTTTTTTTTTTGTTTCATTATATAATAGACTATTTGCAAGCAGTGGTGTCAAAAATTTTATGGACAGTCATGCGCGGTAACTCATGGTGTCAGCCCCATGGACCCTCTTCCTGCACAAAAATTCAAAAATTGTATAGACAGTCATTTTGGTGTCAATCCCTCTGACGGTTTCACCCGGTGCGGTCCGCACACACACACACCCCACCCCCTAGTGACGCCACTGTTTGCAAGATATTAAATATTTTTGGTCTGGCCTGAACTTACTTTATTTGCTGCTGATGCGAATATAGCATATTATAACTATGTTAGCAGTAGTATCAATCTTCGATTTTGTAAAGTAACAGTTGATTCAAGTTTATTTTACTACATCAATAAAATTACAAAAAGGCTCAGGTACTGATTATTCATTTATTTCTACTAATCTGGAAATGCAGACAGTACATAAAGAATGATATTTTATCAGCGCCATACCTAGATAATTTTTTGAGCGAAACAACATGCTTCGGTAAGAGCTTATAATATAAAATACTTTTTTTGTTAATATGCAAATGTCTCTTTCAGTTTATATTAACAATCCGTTATATAATTCAAAACCTACAACACAGAAGTTCTTTTAATAGCTATACCTACAGTCCAGTTAACTATTTTATAAGAGGTCTGTTAAAACTTAGGAATTTATGGCCATTCCTAACGACTCTTTACAACAAAACGTAATTAGTTGTCAAACAATTTTAGCATTCAAACCCTCTCTCTCTCTCTCTCTCTCTCTCTCTCTCTCTCTCTCTCTCTCTCTCTCTCTCTCTCTCTCTCTCAACCTAATATTGTAAATGAAAAGGTTTTTTTTTATATCCAATCAACATAATAATCAATATATTTCCTTACATTCAACCTGAATAAACATAACTTTTGAACATCTAAAAATAATAGAATTGTTCCCAATAATATTACCGCAGATGCGAATAAAGAAATATTTCAGTAGGACCAGTCAATAGTCTGTTTCATTTACTGATAAAACATGTCTATGAAAGACTTATTGTTTTTACTTATCCAAAGACTTACCTTGTGAATGTGGCGCTTTCATTGCAAAATCTAGTCCGATAGATCGACCCCCCCCCCCGATAAATCGACCCCCTCCCCCATCTGTGTTGATCCTGATGGGCGATATGTGTGTCTGATGTCACCTGTTCATTAAAACGTGCAATCTTGCTGCAGGCAAATCTTTTTGGAAAACAACTGCGTACAGTTTAGACACTTACAGGTATTTGGTAACAGCCATATCTAGTAGAACAGAGGGTTGTGCTATTCCACGTGGATCTACAAGTCACCAAACATAAGATTTGAACTAGAAATAGTATGTACATATCGCCAAAAGAACCCTTGAGCCGACGATAGCTCAACAGCCGCGAGAAATACCGGTAAGTGTATAAAATATCCACCGGTGTGTGCTGACCTGAATGTTGCAGATTTTTCCAGGTGTTAATGAATAGACGATATCAGCCCCTAAACCGCTAGTCAATTATAACATTACAGGTATGGGGCTGATTTATCAGCCTTAGCAAAATCATAATACAAATTAATCAAAACAAAAAGTAAACACAGCCTTAAAAAATGAGCTTCCTAAAAGTCCAAATTAAATTTTTCAAAATCAAATGCTTCTTATTTTGATTCAATTTATTTACGTCGTATAATTAGAAGCAAAAATATGATTTGCTTCAAAACACAGCGCCAGATAAAAGCAAGCGGTTACGGAAATTGTTTGCAATGTTTTAAAAAAAAATACTGCTATTTATCCAAAGATGAACTAAACAAAAAATTAAAATATTAAAAAATATATAACAAAATTTAAATAAATCTGTTTTAAGTTTTATCAATGAGATTATTACTAATAACAATGCATTATCTTTCCTAGAAATATGACTCCAACTAAAGAAATGATTTTATTACCAACATCCACTCACTGTCAGGTAAAGGATACTGAAAGCAAATATATCTAAAATAATAATAATAATATTTAATCAGAAGAAGGAAATATTCCTATTGCTGTAGTAAAAATGAACCAATTACTAATTACAAGATAAAATACTACTTCCTAAAACCTTGGAACAATTACGTTTTTCGAAAAGCATAGCGAGCAAGTTTTTAAAATGGAATCAAGGTTACTAAACTATTTGCAGAGGTAGAATAATCGAATACAGCAATTAATTTCAATCAATCAAAAACGCTGCTCTGGTGAAAACGTACAATGAAAAACAAATAGGGATCTATGAATCTTTTTAAATTCAAAATCCTACAAGTCTTAAAATGTCTTAAAAACATAATTAATTGGAATGAGAAAATTCAATCTTCGTATTGCATAAGATGGGTTATATGAGAAAGGTCCATTGAAAGAAACACCAACAATTTTAATACCATTATGTCCAGAAACTTTGTCAAACTCCAGTTGGCCACGAACAAATAAATCATCACTATACACTGTCACTCTACAGTCGTCGACGCGATATGACTGAAAAATTGTTAAAGCTACTTTACAAATCCAAAACACACACACACACACACACACACACACACACACTAAATGCATGCAGTAGAGATCTGTGACATGCAAGATATACTAGATGAGATTTCGACTTGTATTTATTTTACTGTAATAATTTGACTACTGAAGTGAGAAAACAATAAATGTTTACATAAACCTTTAAGTAATTTCTTGTTATATTATGGTAATTCAGAGTCTTAGTGATGAAAACTAACAATCACAAGACATTTGCATATGGGTCCTATCTACACGTTACTGATCAGCGGTTATAGATTGCTTAATTTTTGTTCTGGACAAACTGTTCCCAATGCTATGAAAGAAACGCAGAAGAAAGTTTACATCAAATGGCACAGGCTTAGTCTGATTTGTACAGGTTGTTGTTCATTTTGGGAACTCAGCTGATTGGCTTTGTGGGTGAGATACCTTGTCCCATGGCCTTTTTTAGCCAACGCTTTACACTTTCCATTGGTTCAAAGTCATTAAAACAATGTTCTGAGGCAACAACTTCGTCTGACTGAATACCTTTTTCTGACTTGATGTACTGTCACTTCGGAATTAAACAGTTGAGACAAATATCATAGATATTTTCACCTTTAGGTTCTGCCATTATTCAGGAATGATCTGCCTGATATTATTGGAAAGAAAAACATACAGGGAACCAACAGCTTCATTACGATACACAGTAAATTCATTCATGATTGTGGCCACACCGGAAAGTCAAAATATTTGAAAGTGAGCCAGTGGAGACGCAGCAAGGTTCTGAAATCTGCCGAGTATGTGTTGACTCACCTGTTGAAGGAAAAATTAAATGTCATTGTCATCAGAACTGGATTTTCACTTTGATGTCTTGATACCTTCAATTGTCAGAGTCAAATTTTAATAAAATTGAACAAACAGTCACGAGGTGTCACCGTTTAGCAGCAACTAAATGTTCTTTTATCTCATGTTTACGCTAGCACCATCCATATTGACGCAAACAGTGTTAAGGCCATTATGTTGTGCGTCGTCAGAACGATCAAGTTTATGTCAAGACTACAAAGTCCTCTCTTAACTCGAATAAAAACTCCATTATAATCTGAGCTTTCAGAATGTTCAACATTAGCAAGCAATGTCGCCAGGGTCTACAAATCTAACAAGAATGCACCCAGTACAAGGATCTGATAGGACGGATATGAATTTAGCTCTAGACATTTTATCCTTCACATTTTACTGTTGAAATATATTGATGTTTTCAGTTCCAATTTCATCTCCATCTTGATTAGCACCATACAAAGAAATTGATAACCTGAAAAAAGATTTTTCTGTTTTGCTATATCACTTGTTGTGTGCCAAACAGTTTCATTTATCGCTCTGTTGTGCTCACACTGTGTTTACAGATCCCTTTGTCTAACTTGTCTTTTCATGATGAAAGCTTTATGTATCGTCTATTGTGGTTTTCACTCTTCTGGTGGTTAATGGTGTATCACTTTTGAGACAGCCTGCATTGGAATTAATTCACAGTTGTTTCTTTCCTTTCTTGCTAGTAAAGGGTATCTCTTACATATACTGCCAGATGCAATCGTTTGATCTTCGTTTGCCGTAAGCCATGGAAAAACCTGCGAACAGTAATCCTTAAAAAAATTTCCTTTTACCTAGTATGGTCAGTGTAAGTTTCAACCAGTTTTAATTTGTTTTCTTTCAACTTTTCACCTTTCGTCCTTATTTCTATAAGAAAATCACGCATTGATTATAAATTGCAGGGAAAATTCTGTGTGACCATACTTTCTTATTACGTTTAAAAGAAGTCCACCGATTGGTTCATATCGACAGATTCCTTTCGGAAGCTATATTGTTCATCAAATGAAATTTGTTGTGGGAGTGGGGAGGGGGGAGGATTGATTCGTAGACCAAATTGCTTAGGTATAACAATTTGTTTTTAATTTCCTTATAAGTTTTTTTAAAAGTGAGAACCGTATTCCAATAGCTATGGTTATCGAATTATTGGTGTAGTACGTGACTTTTATGAAACTCAAGGCCTTTCCATTTTCACTATAACTTAGCAAGTTTTAATTTCTTCATTTTTTTATAATAACTTGTTCGCCTTTATCTCTATCCGTATATTTTATGCTTAGGTTTAAATATTTAAGTGACGTTCGTGGTTTTGTTCGGATTAATGGTTTTAACATGTGACTTTCATAAGAACCAAAGGTTTTCAGTATGATACAGTAATCACTAATCTCTTCGATTTTTAAAAGACTTTTACAATACATGATCAAAGTTTTCCAGGTCTATTTGAAGAGCTGTGATTTTTTTATGTTTTTTGAAAATTACGGTCATGGCTGTTTTTTAAAACATATTTGAAATAGGGTTTTCTTGGGAGGGAGCACATGTGGTCTAGTTTAAAAGAAAAAAATGAAGTATTATTGATGGGCTAGAGATCTTTGAAAATGAGAATAGCAGTAATAATACATGATACGACTGCCTTTTGCAAAACAACTGAAATTGAAGAGTGCGTGTTATTAGTTCAAAGACGTTGATTGGTGGAGGATGTAAAGTGTATATCTACTAACATTTCTTAACTTATGTAAACAAAAAGTTTTTTATTCCTTTCCTTTCCTTTGTCGCCACCATGTTTTACCATACTTTCCTTTTTTATATTTAATCTTCCATTTATGTTTTTTTTCTTCTTATTTTCTACTCGCCATTAAATTTTCTTTTGAATAATGAAGAGGAAATTGTGAACTCCTGCAACTTGTTCGTTTTGCAAATATATTATTTTTATGGCATTTAAATGTTCTTAAACAAAACGAAACATTTTAATATTAACGTGCCTGATTTTTTTCCCTCGGGAATCTCGATAGGCTTAACGGCTAGTGAAATTTCGTCGATTGTAAAATAATTGATACAAAAACGGGAGAATATTCAAGACAGAGTTTTGAAAGTCAGGAAAAGAAAACAGAGCTTTTTAAGGAAAATAATACGTGCCCTTCGAACTAACTCGGCTATTATTGTGCGACACATATATGCATCGAATGTATGACGGCAAAATAAATTACAGAAAAATCATACATTTTGCCCTCCGGAAATGTAGTAAAAACAGAAACACCACCATCCCACCCACCCCACCCCGCAATCTATTCGGACTATCTCGGCTTTTTATATGATTGGAGTGACCGAATGATTGACCGAGAAACTGCGAATGAAAAAATAGTTTGATGCATTCTTAACTTCTCAGTCAATCCTAGTTCGTAAATAGTCTAGGTGGTCCGAATGGCAGCTATCGTGATACATTCGCGGTCGATAGAAACATCGCTTGGGCATTTCCATCAAATCGAGAAATAACATCTAAAGTAGTTGTAGGAATAAACATGATATGGTGATTGCCTTCTGACGGAGTGTAATACGTATGCAACAACAGAAAGCGCCGACAATGTTCTAATTGTGACTGTCTCCATCCGCCGCCATGTTAGTGTTCTGTGGATAATAATAACATCTAATATAGTTCTCAATTGCGGCGAATTACATCTGAGATTTATTTCTCGATTTATCGGAAAAAACCGTGGATGTTCCGATTGATCCACGTCAAGGTTGCAAATAAATCCAACATTGTTTCTGCCACAACAGACAAGTTTCGAGTGACCATTGACATCATTTTAACTAATTTACATGTTATGCATCTAACAGTTCTTGCCTAACTATGAAAAATTTACTTTTATTCAGTTTAAATGCGTGATTTCTCTAAAGCCTGAATAGCAAGCTTTGCGGACGTTATTTGCTCTTGTGGTCAATAATATTAGAAAAAGAAGCCGTGAAGGCGATTAGGTACTGTTGAAATATTTTTGTTGAGGCATTTCAGCATGGTGAGAGAACAAAACTTACCTCTGAATTGTTTAATTTCTTAACCATATTCTTGATTCAGTGGACGTATATCTAGAAATTATCGAACAATACAGTTTTAAATCCAAGTCAGAATTTTACTAGTGCTATCGATTTCGGGGTAAATTTTCACCTTGCATCAAAGCTCTCGCGAACAAGTTCTTATTATTTGTTGGAAACAAAATTTGCATAAATTGTTCCCAACGAGCTACCTGTAGATTGTTAACTTTTGACACCGACCGCCACTCGCCGAGAGCCCATACATATTGTATATAAAAACTTTCTTTTTTCCTCTCTCTCTCTCTCTCTCTCTCTCTCTCTCTCTCTCTCTCTCTCTCTCTCTCTCTGCTTTATGATTTTAACAGTTCGAAATCTTATGGCTATTATGGACAATGCACGATGACAAATTCTGAAAAATGCCATTTTATTCATATATCACCATATTATCTTTACCGTAATTTATACACAGAGAAAAACTTGGTTGTTTTTAAGTCAAAATGGGACCATCATCAGCTCAGTGTGTATATATACAACCGTCAGCTCTAAACCTTCTAAATATATATAACCGTGCACTGACATCTATCTTTGACAATACATGACTTAAAACGAAACCATGTGTGCCTACAACGGAATGGTCTCAGTGTTTCAATATACCAGCAAATATTAAAGTGAGAGTCCTAAATGATCCGGATTATTAATAAGCCTTTTTAGGAGGTGGCATCTCAGGTGGGCAATCTTGTGGCATCATGTCCTTTTTTGGCATAGGCATCATCATCATCATCATCTTCGGCATAGGCATCATGTCCATTTTCGGCATGGGCATCATTTCCATCTTAGGCATTGGCATCATCTTAGGCATCGGCATCATGTCCATTTTAGGTGGTGGCATCATTTCCATTTTAGGAGGTGGCATCGGCATAGGCATCATGTCCATTTTCATCATGGGCATCATGTCCATTTTAGGTGGTGGCATCATTTCCATTTTTGGCATGGGCATCATGTCCATTTTCATCATAGGCATCATATCCATCTTAGGCATAGGCATCATTTTTGTCATGGGCATCATGTCCATTTTAGGAGGTGGCATCATGTCCATTTTAGGAGGTGGCATCATGTCCATTTTTGGCATGGGCATCATATCCATTTTCATCATATCCATCTTAGGCATAGGCATCATTTTTGGCATAGGCATCATGTCCATTTTAGGTGGTGGCATCATGTCCATTACAGGCATAGGCATCATGTCCATTTTCATCATAGGCATCATGTCCATCTTAGGCATCATTTTAGGCATATCCATTTTTTGCATTGGCATCATACCCATTTTAGGCATTTCCATTTTCGGCATTGGCATCATTTTCATATCTGGCATCTCCTTAGGCATCATTTTCATTGGTGGCATCATATCCATGGGCATTGGCATCATTGGTTTATCAGGCATCATTTTCATTTCCATTCCAGGTGGGCAGTCTGGAGGCATGCCTCCCATCATGCCTCCCTCGCCTCCCATCATTGGCATCATACCACCTTCGCCTCCCATCATCGGCATCATTCCTCCTTCTCCTCCCATCATGGGCATCATACCATTTCCACCTTCCATTGGCATCATTCCACCTTCGCCTCCCATCATGGGCATCATATCTCCTTCGCCTCCCGTCATGGGCATCATGCCTTTTCCACCTCCCATTGGTTTCATATCTCCTTCTGCATTCATCGCTCCACCTTCTCCTCCCATCATTGGCATGCCATCACCTAATGAAATAAAGGAATCACGTTAGAGCCTTTTTCTAGTCTTAATTGACATTCGTATAGTTTGGCAGACCTATTAATTCATCAACAAGCAGATGATAAACTGGCAAACAGTAACAATTTTAGAAAAGGATGTGCTATGTAGATACAGATATGATTAGCCATGTGTTGGTAGTATCAAAAAGGATGGAGAAAGGTCGAACATTACACATCCAGGCACCGCTTACGGGTACACGTTATTGACGGCATGTTGGAAAGCAATGCATATTAAGCGTGTGTATATTATGGAAACAAATAAGGGAATAAATAAGAGTCTACAATATGCGTTAGTATAGGTCGAGAATTTTCTCCTGCAAAACCCCACAAACAAACGAACGGCTGGTAATGTCTTAAAATGCTGTAAATCTAAGAGAGGGAGAGGGGGGACAGACTGACAGAGACAGAGACACAGAGACTGAGAGAGAGATGGTCCTTCACATCCATAACGGAATTATAATTCTTATTTTTCTCAACCATTCGTTAGTTACTAATAAATTAGGATAATGGTTTTAATAATATGAATTATATGGTAATACCATATCTATCCAGCGCTTTGACGGTACATACAATCTATCCCAGTGATGTAGACCACCGTGTACAGACGTCGCAAATTGTGCCAAGTGAAATTATTTTCATAATGCACCGGGGTTTTATTTTCAAAGCAAAGTTGTTATTCTCAGTATAACTGATATCTAATAAAGTTGTAATTCTGGTTCCATACTAATTATATTTTCTTTTAATCGCTTCTATATCTATCTCAACCATTCGGATCAAGATTTTAGTTGCTACCAGCCTCACTCTAGGCCCTGACCGCCAACCCAAGTTTTCTTTGTTTTCCAACTTACATTAGACCTTTATTTTTGTAAATAATTTAAACGAGGTCCATTTTTCATACCCTGCTTGCAAAAACAGGATCTAACTTTTTCATAGTAGTTTAATTAACCGATACTTAATGACTGTCATCAGAGTGTTATAGATCTGTTGTACCCGTAGACAATGTCCAGATGAAAGGTGTGGCGTCATAACCATTTTCGTCCATAGGGAAATCCCACTATGGTCAGAATTCACAATCAGGACCAAGGCTTTGCTGAGTTCTTAATCAAAAATATTTATTTATCTTATTCACCTAACAAGTAATTTGGTTAAGATTATCATGACGGATAAGTGGAAGTCTGCTCAGCTTTAATGAAACTCTCTGGGGTACAATTGGAACTGAAACTTTTGATTTCGTGTTATCGGGTGTATTCATGGGCTACATGTTTATTCCACATGGCTATCTCGGAAGGGATAGGAATGAAATATGCATATGCATCCTCATAGCTAGGTAACGAAATAGAATCTTCCCCAGGTGTAAAGGCAGAAAAAGTGAAATCAAAGATCTGTGCCGGGGACGAGGTCTGCCGAGCTCATTGTATAATCTAACTTTCCAATGATATCTTGCTCACATGAGTAAGGAAGATTATTTTTTTTCTCAACCGCAACGGGCCATCTTTTCGCCTAAATCACTGTGGAATGTGAACAGTCTGTGTGAAATTTGCACGTTATAAAATGTGCACCGTTGGCGACAAGTCAATGGCACAAGTCACAATGATAGAGCATGAACTTGTCTAGGGTAAGATTACTAGGAAACAAAATTTGAACGGGACCCAAGGTCCCGCACGCATAAATTCTGCTTTAGATAACATGTATATACAAAAAGGCATGTTAAAAATATAACCCAGTTTAAAAACAATGGCATCAGAAGACTCTATGGTCTCTGTAATTATATTTCGGTTTTTTTACACATACTCCATTACGGAAAATCACGAAGAAAGACGAGTAAGTGTTCGCACCGTCCATTAGATTATATTCTTCGTCATGGGCCTTATTCGTTACTATAAAATACTTGTACTCCTATTTTTCAATTAAAACACGATAAAAACTATTTCTCTTGCAACTCTGAGACATTATTTTATAGAGGCCAAGAGCGCGTGCAAGTTACAATACGACACGTCTCAGTGACGTCAAGCAATGTCAGTCAGAATATACACAAATATAACGACTAAGCATCCGTTGGTACTTTGTATTGTCTATTTTGTAGTAGAATATATCGTATGTATCGATGCGTGATAGGGAAATCCTTCCCTAAAATTCAGCATGTGTGGATAGGAACAAGGCTTTGACGAATTCCTGTTCACGAATCGATCACTCGCCCGGAGCAGAAATAACCACGCCTATTCATTAGCATAACACTTCCTATGAATCTAAGTTCTTTATGTTGACACATAAGCGATATGAAATAGTGTGAATTATTTAGCGCATACTGTAACTTTTATGAAAAATGGTTGGAATATATTTAAGTGACGACGATTTGAGGTTGCATATGATACAGAGTACGCATGTAAATCACGTGATGCATCACACCTTTCCTGAAAGCATTATTGGTTGGCAGTCTAAAATGTTTCGCTGCATTGGGGTTCAAAGAAAATGGATCCCAAACGGTACATTTCAAGCACTGAATGGACAAAGTGTCAATTGAAAATATTTGGGATCTTTAAAAGAAAAATGTATTAGTTGTTCTTGCACTTAAGAATTCAGTGTAAACGTAAAAGTGGGTTTAACGTACAAATAACTTACGTTTTGACATCGACTAACAGAAAAATAGTCGACGACGTGACTTCATGTATGTGCCGGAATTGAGAAACGAGTACAAACCAGTGTAACGATGCGCCAATCGCAACACCACTGTGAAGTCATGTAGTGTCTGATAACTGTCATGTATGAGATAGAATGAGGATTTTACGCACGTGCGTTTCACCTTGCAAATCTCATTCTGTAATGATAGGGGATGTGAGAAAGATTTATCCAGACAAATAAAACTTTATACAAACTCAGAATAGCTCTATCCGGTGGGTGAGGAAAGTAAATATAAAGACAGAGGAAATGCTAAATCATGAATAAAACCTGAGCTGTAAATTAATGAATGAATGAATGA
>JAECUM010017614.1:0-64489 GCA_016617855.1 Megalonaias nervosa
ACAAAACAACTGTAAAATCTTATCAGAAATGAATTTCCAGACTGAGCATAGGAATGAGATTTTTGTTTTATCAAATCCCTATTTATAGACATTTCACTTGACTTATATCAGAATGTAAAGCACTCCAACATAAAACCCAGTCTGATTGTACATAAGAGTGGTCTTGAATTCAAATGCCATGTACACATTCTGTTTACAAGTGACCCTAAACAGAAGTGCAACTTTCAAGCATGGACAAAACTTAAACACACCATAATAGATTAAATATACATAACACAAATAAATCTTTTATGTTCTAAATTTTAAAGGTCATTGTAATTGATTACGGTTGAGCTGTAGTTCAAAAGCTATTTTAGTAATGAAAATAGGATATTTTTCCTGGTGTGACTTGCACTACTTTTAAACCCTATCTGCAAAGTTAAGAAAACCGCCATCTCAAGGCTACTTACTCTGACTAAATGTCCGTTACTTTAAGCAATTAGAATTAGCATTATCAAACAATGTGCAGTTTTACATCTTGTCTTATTATGACTTTCATATTCTTAGCCACAAAGTTAAGGTCACATGCTAATATGCATATATTTGTTGCCAAGTCGTAAAAAAAAAAAATCACATTTAGAGACATGACACTGAATGTGCTCAGATCCATAATAATCTGACAGCGTTTTATATACCCACTTTCATGGTTCTATATAAATGATACGGTATTCAATTTTTGTATCGAGAGTGTAACTCTGAAGCTGTAAAAGATCTTAGGAAGAATGTATGTATGTAATACAGACAGTGCGTGGCATACCATTTTAATGTCCCCCTGCGGGTCCGGGGTTGTAGAATAGGCCCGACGTGCCTCGCTACGTGTCACAAGAGGCGACTAAGTAGAGGCAACCTGTTTGCCGTGGGTTGCGACCCGTGTCGGGGGAGGAAAGGATCCTGGTAGTTGAGCAGAGGCTTTCCGATGCAATACACTACTTTGGCCTCTACTTCTTCTAGACGGGTGGTCGGGATGGGCCCGGTCTCGACAAATCGACTGGTCACGTCAAGCCCTAGGAGGTCTTAATTTATTCGCTCGCTTTTTCTATCTTTCTTCATGTATCTCTCTTGATACCACCCTTGCCCCTACTGTCTACCCCTTTATTTTCCTTTCTACTTCTCTCATAAGACTTCCTTGAAGGCGGTGGCTTAACGGGTCAATCGGGAGGTAATTTTACCTACTGAGTATACTACCTGTGTATCCCTGGCACTTGGAAAGTGTCCCCTTGTTGGACTCCGTGGCGGGTGGGGAGCACGGGTGACGAAATAACAAACAAACAAAAAATGGAAAATCAAAAAAAAGTCAACTGAAGAGAACAAAAACTATTTCCGACTCTGATGATGAGCCATGTGGAGTGGAATCTTTTCCTTGCTTCATGGTCATCCAGTCCAAAGATGAAGATAAACCACTTGCCGCACTATCTCCATTTATAGTTGAAAAGACTATACTTGGATTAGTCGGAAAACCCAAAAGTGTTAAAAAACTGAAATCAGGTGGTCTGCTTGTAGAGTGCGAACGTAAGGCACATACTGAGAACATCCAGAAAATTACGACCTTTCATGAGATACCAGTAAGTTGTTTCGCACACACATCACTCAATACATCAAAAGGCGTCATTCGTTGCCGTGACTTGGCTGGAGTCAGCGACAATGAAATCATCGAAGGGATGAAAAATGAAGGTGTCACTGCAGTCCGTAGAATTCGTATCAAACGTAACAACAATCTGTAAGACACCAACACCATTATACTCACATTCAACAAACCAACAGTACCTAAAGTTGTCAAAGTTGGTTTTTTACAGGTCAAGGTTGAGATATATATATACCAAATCCCCTTCGATGTTTCAAATGTCAAAAATACGGCCATCACGAAGACCGATGCTCGAAAAGCCAAATATGCGGCCGATGCGGAGACCCTTCTCATCGGGAATCCGAGTGCAGAGCTACTCCACATTGTGTCAACTGTGGAAAGGAGCATCGTGCTAATTCAAAGGATTGTGACACCTGGAAACAGGAGAAGGAAATACAGAGGGTTAAGTACACCTCCAAAATTCCTTTTTCAGAGACCAGAAAGCTTGTACAAGCTAGAACTTCCCTCCCCGGTCCGGCCTTCTCAACTGTAGTGAAAAGCAATCCAAAAGCAACGAAGGACGCTCAAACCCAAACAAGCCCACCTGAATCCACATCTAGCTCAAATATCCCACACTATAAACCTCTAAAAAACTCAATATCGACTCAAACAACTTTCAACAACACTCCACCTCCAAAATCACCAAAAATAAAAGAATCGCAAACAAATAGGCAGCAAAAGGGGTCTGATGACCCCATAAAACTGCACAACAGGTTTGGAGACTTTGAGGACATGGATGCAGAAGAAACTGCTCCATGTCCTCAGGGTGGCTCCAGACCTACAACCAAAAAATTTAATCCCGTTCTTCCTCCAGAGAAATAAACCCAAATATTTATTCGCGAAAAGTCTAACCTAGTTACATCCACTAAGATTTAAAAAGATCCATAATGAAGAACAGCATCATACAATGGAATTGTCGAGGACTTAAAAGCAATTACAACGACATTCTTCTGCTTTTAAACGAACATGATCCTGCAGTACTATGTCTGCAGGAAACATTTTTAAAAGACACAGACAACACCACATTTAAAAACTACTCCTCTTATAACACCTACTCCAAAACTGGTGACAGGGCCTCAGGAGGAGTTTCCGTTATTGTAAACAACAGGGCTACTCACAGCGCTATTCCTTTGAACACAGATTTACAAGCAATTGCTGTAAGCGTCACACTTCATCGAGTGATTACCTTTTGTTCTATTTATATACCACCAAACATCAACTTAGTACCAAATGATTTAGACAACCTTGTTAAACAACTGCCCACTCCATTTGTTCTACTTGGGGGTTTTAATGCCCATAACATTTTATGGGGATCAAACCATATAAGCGACAGGGGCAGAAAGGTTGAAGATTTCATTACTAGACACGACTAGTGTCTATATAACACCAAATCACCGACATATTTACATCCGGGAACGGGTACATATACTTGTATCGATTTGACAATTTGTTCTCCTTCGCTGCTTTTGGATTATGATTGGAAGGTCGCTGATGACCTTCACAGCAGTAATCACTTTCCAATCTCCCTTGAAAATATTAACTCTACAATTGATGACGCAGTTCCACAATGGAATTTAAAGAAGGCCGACTGGGCAAAATTTGAAACACTTTGTACAGCTAGGCTTAACAGGAATACCGTCCTAAACGACAATGACCCTATTCGACAATTTACTTCCGTCTTAATTGAGATTGCAGAGGAATCCATTCCTAAGTCCTCACCGAACTGTAAAAGAACCCAAAAACCGTGGTTCACCAAAGAGTGTAAAGATGCCATTAGACAACGCCGAGAAGCACTGAAAACATTTAATAATCGTCCAACGCCCGAAAATTTAACTAAGTACCGAATTGTTCGGGCCAAAGCTCGCCGCACGATTAAAGAAAGTAAAAGAGCATCATGGAAAAAAATATGTTTCAACTTTAAATTCTAGTTCCTCTTTAAAGAAAGTTTGGGACACGATCCGCAAGAAAGGAAAACACAATTCTTTCCGACAGCTAAAACTAAATAACACCAATTTCGATACCAAACATGAAATAGCTAATATACTTGCTAATAGTTTCTCTAAAAATTCATCATCGTCTAATTATTCAGAAGCTTTCCGTAGATTAAAAGTTCAAAAAGAAAAAACACGGTTGAAATTCGCATCGAACAACTCGGAAAGTTATAATCAACCGTTTTCATTGTTGGAGCTTATGGAATCTTTGAATAAGGCCCATGATACATCTGCTGCGCCTGACAATATTAATTACCAGTTTTTGAAACACCTTCCAGAACCATCATTATCAGTTCTTCTGGAAATCTTCAATAATGTATGGATCACTGGTAATGTACCAACAATTTGGAAAGAAGCAACAATAATACCAATTCCCAAACCAGGCAAAGATAGCGCAGATCCTACCAACTATAGACCCATATCACTGACTAGCTGCGTATGAAAAACAATGGAACGAATGATCAATTCTCGGCTTGTATGGTATTTGGAAACCAACAATTTAATATCTCCTTTCCAAAGTGGCTTTCGGTGTGGCTGTAGCACCAATGATCATCTGGTTAGACTGGAAACCTTTATCCGCGACGCTTTTATCAAGAAAGAACATTTAGTAGCGGTTTTCTTTGACTTGGAAAAGGCCTATGATACAACATGGAAGTACGGGATACTAAATGACCTGCAAGCAAGATCTAGGTCTAAAAGGCCGACTGCCCTCTTTCATATCAAACTTTCTCTCAGACAGGGAATTCAAGGTACGAGTGGGCTCCACCCTCTCTGATATGCAGGAGCAAGAGATGGGTGTGCTCCAGGGCAGTATTTTATCGGTGACGCTTTTCAACATAAAAATTAATAGAATCACCAAATGTCTGACTGCTGGTGTGGATTGCTCCCTATATGTTGATGACTTTTTAATATGTTACCGATCCAAGCACATGCATACAATTGAAAGACAACTACAGCAAAATATCAACAAGATTCAAAATTGGGCCACTACTAACGGTGTCAAATTCTCGAAATCAAAAACTGGATGTATGCATTTCTGTCAGTTACGAAGACATCATGATGAACCTGAACTCACGCTGGACGGAACACCTATTCCAGTTGTCGAGGAAGCAAAATTTTTAAGTATTATCTTCGACAGAAAACTGACTTTTATTCCACACCTGAAGAATTTGAAAACTAAATGCTTGAAATCTCTAAATTTACTTAAAGTAGTAGCGCACACTGACTGGGGTGCTGATAGAAAAGTCATAATCAGTTTATATAGAACATTTATTCGCTCGAAACTAGACTATGGTTGCGCTGTTTATGGTTCAGCTAGGAAGTCCTATTTGAAGATGCTTGACCCAATACATCATCAGGGAATAAGACTCGCTCTGGGAGCATTTAAGATATCCCCGTGTGAAAGCCTACTCGTTGAAGCGAACGAACCACCTTTATCACAACGTAGAGAAATGCTTTCCGCTCAGTATGCTCTCAAATTAAGATCAAACCCTCTGAACCCTGCTTTTTTGACTGTTTTTGAACCCAAATATAAAACCTTATATGAAAATAAGCCAAACGCCACACCTACCTTTGGCATTAGAATATTACCCTGCCTTGACAATACCAAAATTGATCTTTCAAAAATTCAGAAAACGTCCGTCTCCGAAACACCTCCCTGGCTACTTCAACAACCAAAAGTACCTTTTGCGTTATACGATGGAAAAAAATCGGAGACAAACCCTTCTATCTTCCACAACTCTTATCATAAACTCCTCACCCAATTTGAAAATTATACAAGAATATATACTGATGGATCAAAAGATGAGGAAAAGGCTGCTGCAGCCTTCGTTAGTGGAAAACACACAACAAAAGTTCGCTTGCCAAATGGTACATCAATTTTCTCAGCCGAAATCAGAGCAATAGACCTTGTCTTGCAATATATTGAAAGCAAGCGTATTTTAAATAGCATCATCTTCTCCGATTCACTATCAGTACTTCAGTCACTACATAATAGAGAACTGGAGAACCCATTATTAGCCAATATTCTCCTCAAACATACTGAGCTGAGTACCTCCCACAATATAGTATACTGTTGGTTACCCAGCCATATTGGAATTAAAGGTAATGACAAAGCAGACCGCGCTGGTAAATTGGCTCTATCACTGGAACCATCTGATTTTAAAATACCGTATACTGACTTTAAACGTAGTATCAAAGAATGTTTACGTCAGAAATGACAGGCATCATGGAATGATGCCGTGAATAACAAACTTAATGCCATCAAGCCAACCCTAGGAGAATGGGCTCCCTCCTACAGAGTCGTCCGTAGGAAGGAGGTAGTCATTGCAAGAATTCGAATTGGTCATACTTATTTAACCCATTCCTACATACTAAAAAGAGAAGACCCACCAGAGTGCATATCTTGCAATGAACCATTCACCGTTAAGCACTTTATGTTGGAGTGTTTCAACCTCCAACTCACGCGTGATCATTATTATAATGTGCGTGACATTAGGGAGCTCTTTGATACAGTTAGCGTTTATTATATTATAGACTTCCTAAAGAAAGTAAATATTTATCATAAGCTATAGCGTTTATGCTATCACCTTGAACAGTTTTATGTGCTATATATACCGTCGCTAAATTTTAATTACCTTTCATCTGCTTTCGTTGTCACACATCATTTGCACTCCCCGTTGATCGGGAAACTTTATTTATTTATCACCGTTAACATTTTATCGTTTTACTTTGAACTGTTTGGTTTCGTATCGCTGGTCTATACGAAACCTTTTACCACTTTTAAATGATGAAAGATATAACCTTTTGTATGGCTCTAAATAGCCTCATAGTGCTGGTGCGCCGTAAAAATTAAACCAACCAACCAACCAACCATATTAATGTAATTTCTCAAGGTCAAGATTGAGGCAGTCTTCAGTTGTTAAATAATGACATGGCTATTGATACACTTTGCAACCACATTAAATTGGGAAAATTGATGATAACACTATATCCGTCCATCCTTTTGTTAACATTTGCCTGTCCATAATATACCGTTGTGACATTTGGAGAGTTTTCACTGCCTATGTAAATATAATGACTAGATGGACGCATGCCATATACATCTCCCCACCATTAGAGTTCATATCAAGGCAAGGGAAAAATTAACGTTTTGATTTCGTACATTCTAAACCTGAACCAGTTATATCTCATAATTAGGGACACCATACCCATGATGTCGGTCTCAATGTGCAGGTATAACATCTGAGCCAATGAAAGTAGTTGCATGCAACTTTAGCCTGCTATATCTGGGCTAGATGGTTTCGCGTGTATTCATAGTCATAGCCTTGGCCACTGGATCAGGTCAAAATCAAGGAAAGTGATTGCCCTGTTTCCATATATAGGATGTCAGTTTTTAACTACTAAATTCATTTAGATGAAGGTTTAAATAGCTCCACACGTTATTTTGCAATGGCAAGTTTGTAGCTCTGAGGTCAAGGCGGTTGGTAAGGAAAAAGGCATGTGGTGGGCATATAATATGCTGTGTGGTATTCAAGTTACTTAAACCATGGAGGTTGCGTGACGTCACGGCACTAGATAATAGGGGAAATTTGTGTAGTGTTACAAGTGGCTGACCTCAATCGGCGGGAACTTATTAACAGTGTTCGACTTGATCACAATACACGCTACTCTAGGCAAGTATGAGAGATCCTATGTGAAATGTTTATGGGGCAAAGAGGTTTATAGAGATTGAAGAGTCTTATAGGGAAAACAGAGTTTTTAAGGACAAACAAAACATACACAAACCAATAAATACCTATACTACACAAAAACAAAATTGTTTTGGCATCATTATATCTTTTCCAGGCAAGCGAGTGGCCCTGAAAGGGCCACTGAAGTTTGCTAACCAAAGACTGTTAACATACGGAGCATCGCACTGGTCTTCATCTCTTCCTTTAACCTTAGTCTCACAGTGGGACTGTACATCAAGACTCTCTTCAGACAGCCTTACCTCTCCACATAAATCCTTGTCTTCCAAGTAACATTATCTATTATCTTCGTGATAGCCCATGATGATTTCACATACATGGGGTAGTCCAGACTGAACAGCATGCCCGAAATAAGGGCACACGACTCAACGGTTGTCCATATCTTGCCATGAGAAAGTTGAAATTATGAGGCGAATGTCACAGAATAAGGCAAGACATAACTTGGTTTCGCCTTAGAACGATTTGATCATTTCCGTCGTACATGCGTACAACGTTACCTAGGGTGGATAATTATTTTTCTAGTTAAGCGACTGAACTAGCATGTATCTCGTCGTAGATCGCTTGCGGCGAGAGACACAAACAGCACGGTATGCACGGGTATTTTACCCTTACTAATACTCATTCTCCTGTAGATTTAAGGCAAATTTCTTCTCGAATTGACACGTTGGTCTTTTGGATCTTGTTAAGGAGTGCACGTTCTCCATTTTTGTTCTACAGCCATAGGGGTAAGTGTTATATTTTTATTTTATTTAATATGGGAAGCAAATTCCTTTTTAATGACGTAGCGTGAAATGTTGCCTTGACCACTACGCGGATTTTAAACGTTGTGAACTTTTGAACTGTTACAGGTCGCTATAAGAGTTTAATTTAGTAGCATGTGTTTATAGATTTTAATTCCGTACCTGTTATTATGACCAGTTTGGTTTTATTTTAGTTGTGTGTGTGTGCGGGTGAATCAGGCAGTCGGTCTGGCTGTCTGTATGTCTGTATGGGGATGGAAGCAGGTGCGACCATGAAGGCCATACAAGGACGGAAGAGCTGATTTGTAAACTTGTGCGTATAGTGGATCCATGAAGGAAGTGTGTGGCCAGCACAAGTGTGGGTTTACCCAAGAATTCAAGAGAACTGTGGTTTTACAATGGACACGTGAACCAGGTCAAAATGTTTCGTTTGCAAGTTTTTTCAAGTATTTATATGAGTCATACGTGGTTATGAATCGTACGGGATGTACAAATGCCTACGATTCATGAGTCATATGTTTGGTACAGTTGTTATGTTGATTACAATTGATCATGTTTGTTTCAGTTGATTATGTTGTTTCAACTGAGTACATGGAACAAATGGTGTGTTTCAACTGAGTACAATTGAGTTACCGTCATTACATGAGATTATATGAATCTTACTTTCATTACGTGAGATTATGTGAATCTTACCGTCATTACATGCGATTATATGACTCTTACCTTCATTTTTGAATATATGAATCACATTTTTGTTTTGCTGTATGTGAATGTTTGTGTTAAGTAATCAAAATTGTAATTGAATGAGTCGTTTGTTTAGAGCGTGAAAGAATCACTGTATATGCTGTAGAGGACATACATATTTTTATTAATTCATTTAATAAACTTCCATCTTTCATCACAACATGGTGTGTTGTCATTTAATCCAAGCATCCATTCATGTCAAATCCTGTTACAGCGAGCTATTGATATTTATAGTTTAAGTCCGAATGAAAACCGATTGTGTTGTTTCGGCAATCCGAAGACGCGTTACAAATTCAGTCAGATATCGGAGTCTCTCTACCAATCAGATGAAAGCGCTGCGTGACGTACATTATAAAGTTGCGCTGGTTTTCCGTGCAGAGTGAATCGATACAAAATACTTTGAGAATGGCGGAACTACGAAGACGATGAATTGAGGTACCCCTGCGGTGGAGAAGAGAAGTAATGGCATGGCAGCTACCAAAACAGTCACAGGCATACTTCCAGAAGAGAATGATATTTTAGTTGCGATTTAGCCGATTTTCTTTCCTCTTCGTAAGAATTTGTACCGGTACAAGTACCTTCACCACCTTCTCCTTCCTTACCTAAAGTAGAGGATTTGAGATATAGACCTAAGAAAGAACTAGAGAAATTGTTACAACAACAGAAAGAAACAGAACAAGCATTGGTAATTCAACAGCAAAAGCAAGAAGAAAAAAGATGTAAACGAGAGGAAGAAGCAGCGAAGAAAAGAGTGAAGGAGACAGTAAGGACTATGAAAGTCAAACGGTGACGGTGCTACTAGACATTTTCGCAGAGTTATGGTATCTGAGACAAATGCATGACTTCTTTAATTCGACCCAAGAGAAAAAGACCCTCCCGGACCAACATTGTAACCCCGTCATCACTACCTCTACGGTGGCTATTCTTGAAAGGTTATCGGCAGCAGCGATCACTACCAGAATCGCCCACAGTAGATGGAGATGAAGTAAGACTTGGCCGAGCAAGGGTAAAAAAAAAACACCCAACCGTCCTTTTCAGGGCCACCCACTTCTCTAGAAAAGAGAGACTACTCTAAGATTGCCAAATCAAGTAAACTTAAATCCCTTTTGCCCCATGATTAAATGATGTTCTGGACGGGTATGGGTTCTCCTTCTTCATTTTCGAAAGACGTCTCCACATTCTCCTCTTGTTTCTTGGGTCGGTTCTCTTTTTATTTCTAATGATACTCTGAATACCAGTGTCATTTCCCCTGAGAATGATAACAGGTATTTTGGTCTCTGTCTCTCTTATTTTGACGTTATGGAGATTCTGGAGCCCAATGGCCATTTCTCTGACAAGTATAGCAAATATCTTGACGTTCGTTTCGTGAAGAGGAGTAGTATTTCTCTGAAGTTAAATTTCGTATGACGCCTCCAAAGCTTTGAGCAGAAGCTCTACCTGTCTTGGCTCATCCATCCATCTTGACCGTTTGTGAAGTGAATGAACAATCTGACTCTAATACACGCACTATATAATGGTGTCTGCTGTGTCTAAAAGCTAATCAAATGAAATTTTGCAATCACAATGAAACGATAGCAAGATTTCAATGACAGAGAAGACGATAGTAAGAGGCCAAAATGTGACATTTCGCCTCGCACACGAGCTGAAATCTTAGCTCAACGCCAGCTATTTCGAACACGACATGAGCGAGCCTGAATAAGTCTGTCTCACAATCGTCAAAATGACTTCCTTTCAATCTAACCATACAGCCAAATTGATTCGTTCCCTGTACGGCATCAGTCGCGAAAAAAATTCAGAAGTGCCTATACGTGTCTTAGAAGCCGGTCTTAAAGAAGTTTTACTAGGGTTCAGCGCACGTCAGTTACTTCACGGCATCATTCACATTCCTCATCAAACCAAACGATTTTTTGGCAGACATGAAGCGGCATTGTCATAACTGGCAAATCCCAGAATCGATACTCAAACGAAAAGTCAAATCGTTTTGAAATCCGGAGATAGCGGCTATCTAGGTGTCATCTTTCGCTCCCTTTTAAAATGGGATCATAATGCCCAATCTGCAAGCCCTAAAAACTCTTCTCCCCAAAGACGTTCCAAGAAGAAGAACAGTGGCACGACCAGGTCACAGTCCTAGAAAAGAAAGCCCAAAGAAAAAGCAAATCAGCAAGAAACAGCTTCTACTCAAAAGAGAGGCGGTGCTTCCGAAAGAAAAATGATGTCACTCAAAGGAGATGCTAACCTTCACATTTCACCCAAAAGAAGGAACAAGTATGGGACTACCTTCTCGTTTGGTCAAACATTGGGACCTGTTGTAGGTACTGACGAAAAACCGTCCGCCCATGCGAAAACCAATCATTCAATTAGCCCATAAAGATAATACGGATACCATGTGTGAATGTTGTTTTAATGTCTTGAAAGGAAATGTACCTTTGTCCAAATACCAGAAAGAACGCTTACGAAAACATCAGACCTTCTTCGCCAAATGGTCACAAAGAAAATATCCATTGGTCAAAAGATGTTGGTGCAACGCGGAGGAATTCTGCCCATGCTGTTAGGACCCTTGCTCAAAGGTGTGGAAGACATCTTGGAGAATTTTTAGTCAGCGACAAGAAATAAGGAGGAAACGGAAAATAAATAGGAGGCCTTTTCTGGAAACACGTCATACGTGTCCTTAGGAATCTCGGAGAAGGATGAAAGCTGACTTAGTGCCATACAAACATTGGATTGGCAAGAACAATGGACCACTCATTTACCTCCCAATCCTAATCTGACTGAGATATCACAATGAAAAAACAAATTAAAATCTTTGATGGATCGCACTGATTTTTCAGAAACGGACAAATGGTAACCGTGCTGCCAAATCTTTCTACGTTTTCAACTCTTTCACCAGAAAGCTTCAGACGAAACAGCTAAGCCGAATCTTAAGGATTTCAAAGCTATGTCGAAAAGCCAATCACCACCCCCGCCCCAAATGACATGACAGACGAGGCCAGATCGATATCTGAATAAGATGACGTACGAAAATTCTGTCAAACACCGACGGCTAACATCCCTAGTCCTTGTTGCCCTCTTATCCCACTCCCCAACGAGAATTACTAAAAGCTTGGGCTAAAATTGTGATGTCCACCCCTTTCACAGAAATCCAAAAGGAAGGGAAGCCAGAAGTGAAAACAGAAAGCATGAAAAATTTGATTTCTTTGCAACAACAACCACCCTCAGCTCCTACTCTTGTGGCTGGTCGGACACATCAAGCAGTTTCACCCCACGAAAGCAAGAGTAGTAGCAGGTCATAGTAGGTGACTTATTGAAGAGAAACGTAATGGAGAATCTTTTAGCCAGCATTTACTACAATCCGGACCATTCCAATGGTTATGGAGGAGATCATATATTGTATCGTACCGCCCCCAAGTGAAAAGTGTATAATTACCCCAGGTACAAAGATGGTTGAAAAAGCAAACCACGTACAGGTTGCACAATCCCAATCGACAAACATTTTCCAGAAATCGAACCAAAGTGTAGGGCATTGATCATCAATGGCAAGACAATTTAGCCGACGTCTCTCATTTTGCCAACGTACCTGCAATCGTGGTTACAAATATTTCGTTTGTGTAATCGACGTCTTTTCCAAATTTGCCTGAGGTGGTACCTTTGACTGTCAAACGAGCGTTAAGATCATGCGAGCCTTAAAACTGATATTGAAAAAAGCGGTCGTCACTCTTTCCGATAGCAAACAGACGAAGGCATCTAATTTCTGAAGCAACCTTTTCTAGAAAAATTGAAGAAAAAGGGACATCCATTGTTTTAACCGCCGAGAATAACCTCCCAAATGCCAGCTTTGTGGAACGTTTTCAACGCAAAATAAAAGAATGCGTGTGGACATTTTTACGCCTCAACACACCCTCAAGTGCATGAACATCATACCGCTTTTGGTCAACGCTTACAATCAATATTACCATCGGAGAATCGGATGACCAAAACAAAAGAGGACGTGTACGATATCTAAAACATTCTCGATCGAAGAACCCGTAAAGAAGACAAACGCTGAGTCGAAGAAGTGAAAGTGCGTGTGAAAGTTCGCTGAAAAGGAATTCCCCCGGGGTTTTGATTCTTTGATCGACGCTTTGCAAGTCATAGATTATAAAATGAAGTGACCATCATGCCGTTCAACAAAGCAGCAGCAGCGACCTCTCCTTCTCAGAAACCTACAAAAGTAAACCCTTTGGGTGTGCTGCGAAGACCGTGTGCAAAAAAAACATCTGGTGGAAATGATTGCCAGTATTTTCAATAAACAGTTTTGCAAAGAATTGAATAAAAGTAAAGTGTACTGATCCAGTACCATAAAATAGCTCAAGCCTGCTTACGATTTTTGTTCGGATGCGAAAACGTTGTCGATCACCTTTTCTCCTGCTTTGTTTGATATCTTGGATGGAATCTTGAGATTAGCCCAAAATTCCATGGACGTCATACAACAACGTTGGATTGTACAATAAGTTTCATTACTCTGTGGAATTGAACGGCGGATTAAATTTGATATATATGTACTTCGATGTGTGAGTATAACATTGTGGGAAATACGGCCTCACAGTTACAGAGTCATTCCTTTCAAAGTGGATTCTACCGTCGCTGCTTACAAGGACGATAAAAACACGCATCACGTTCACCGTGAATTTGTGCATCCGCATATTTGCCTGTCAGTAAGTTGTATTTCGATATCGTCAACATTGGTATAAAAGTATGTCAGGGACAAAATACTCCATTCTCGAAAGGAAGCTCTCTTTACACAGGATAGGGAGACGAATTGTAGAGCCATTTACTCGACAGAAAATTTCAAGAAAAAGTCACGATTGAAGTGCCGACTTATCACTACCTGTGAAATAAGGATGCATGGGAACTGCATTACCTTCGGACGCACAGTTCGTACACTGCTTCTTAGAATCCAGCAAACCTAAATACATTCAAGCCTATTTCATCAACCCCGACGACATTCATCAACCAGGAACCTATTGGGTGGACGTCTTCCTTTCCAACGATCACAGTGTGGACTATTTTGATTCTTATGAATCGGCGGCGTTGGAAGATGATGGCATTGACTATATGAGAAGAAATGCAATGACGACTCGATTCAACAATGTGAGATTACAAGAATAGATTCTATGGTGTGTGGAGAATATTGTGTGTATTTTCTTCAACAAAGTTTTGGATATCCCTTAGAACATTTAGTAACTTACTTTGATAGAGTATTCTAGAAACAATGATAAAGTAGAAAGATGATTTTGTGAGCATTATAGTTATCGTTGTTTTTCAAAACGTAGTGTACATCGATTGGAAAATTACCTAGATAAGTGTAAGCCGAGTTTGACTTCACAACGTTGTCAACATTCTAAGTATGGTCCTGTTTGAAAAATTGTTGACATTTTGATTTGTATTTGACAAGTTTCCTCTTGTGAAGAAGATATGTTTTTTAAAAAACTGGTGTCTGTTGTTTTTTATTGACACCGTATTAATATATGCTATTTCACCTCTCTCTATCCTTCTGGGTCATGTTATCAATGGCGTTCCTAAATTACAGGGATGTTTTCCATCGCCTCCGCGCTTGAGGCAAATAAATCGACGCAGTCATCAGTCTGTCCACAGTCATTAGTCACGTCGAGTTCGATCTATACAGTACGTCAGCGATAGACATCTCCAAACGCACTAATGCTTAACGAGGCACCAAATAGACTGCCAGCCAATGCAGTGATCCCAACGCCAGCACTACTGGCTATTAGGGCCTTAAGTAAGAGCTGGTGTTTAAAGAAGGAGCCTATTATTGGTGTGCATTGACACGAGTGAGGAAGTAGGCGGTAACGAAATTCTGGATCAAGGACCACATTCAAGACGAAGAAGAATTAAAAGTGGGAGAAGAGGAGGAAACAAGGACTCACATGGTCTAGTGACCACTCTATACCTATTCCTACAGCTCGAGTTATTGAGCAGAGACCAATTACCAACGAAATGACTAGAACGTCACTACAACCGACCGTGAAGTTCAAACAGACATAAGTATCACAACCATCAACGAACACCGAGTCCCAGCCGCAGCCTCAGCCAACTTAGAATCATCTTCTAGCAGTGAAAACGAAGAGGAAGAATAACAATTAGAAGAGGAAAAGACAAGTGGGGTTTTTAAAGAAGAGGAATGTGACCCAGACAGACAAAGGTTTTAGACCCGGTTTAGAACCATCGCTATATGACTCTAAGAAAGCTAACCATTTCATTAGTGCTTTGAAGTATTTAGCCATGAGGTCGATAAAAGCCCGAAAACAAAGGCCACAACATTGGTCGTTCGGAGTCAGGATCCTCTCTCAATATTACCAAGAGGCCTACGAACATCACCCCCTGTTTACTGTGGCAGAGGCTACCGAGCAGCTGTCAGAGCTACATGGTCTAGAGGCACTCCCGATACAGCAGTACGACGAAGCACGGAGTGCGGCAGTATGGAGAAAAGAAGAAGACCACCACAAAACATTCTATCTGCCGTCTTAAAACAACCCTTCTTAGGGCTTCTAAAAATTGCCTCTTACTACAGAACTTCCATTTTGGCTCGAAAACCCGTTTCGATAAAAAATAGGAATCAAATTTGTCCCTTTCGACACTATTCAAATTACATATCTTTTTTAACTAACATGCTGAAACAAAATTCAAAGAGTTACTTTGACCCTTAGTTGTTTCATTTTATAATTAGAAAATGTAACTTTTGGTGCCATACGTATAAGTAAAAGTATAATTACGAATGTGGTTTATATAAAATTGGCAATAGGATATAGCCCGATTTAGTAGACTATGTCTAATTTGATCTTTTGTACATCTTGGCCTTACAGGAATGTTCCGGCTGACTTTTCATGAGTCTTTCACCTCCTTTCTCCTTTCTGACACAAATAGACGAGTGTGTGGGCCGGTTCCCACTCGTCCAGTAATCAAATGCGCCGAAGAGCGTGTACGCACGGTACCGGGGAGGTGTCTTGAGTGTGACATATATTTCCAACAAGCGTTTCAAGGCGATGCAGACTGTATTAAGATGAGAATGTGTGTCGTTCTATTCCCATTCATCTTATGTCCTGCGGGGCTTAGTTGTCCCGAAATCGGACACAAATGAAGCGCATACTATATGTAAATAAACGAGAGTGGAGTCTTCCTCCGATTCCACCCAAACGATCAATTAAGGACCCTATATGTGGGCATAAACTCGCTGCATATGCCTTGTTGGAAAAAGCGACGTTAATCCAAAAATAGATAGACAGACAGACAGTCTGTCTCTCCATCCTTGACTCGTCAACCAGTGACATGACATCAAAGTAAGCAAAGCTTAATGTAGCCCACTTGCATTTGCATCGTGTCAAGCACTTCCTGATTAGAAAGCCTGAATAAATTGGGAATGTAAGGATCTTAAAATATAGCTTAGGATCGGATAGAAGAGATCTTCCATGAAGTGGAAAGGCAAGAAGAGGAAAAGTGGACTGAGAGACAAAGACTGGAAAGAGAATGAAGCAGGAGGAAGAAAACAGACATCAGCAGTAACAGCAGCATCTGGAGAAGGAGAGAGAATTTGTGGATTGTCGAGTTCACACAAAGGAGTTCTCCTTCTCCTTCCTCATAAGCAGACCTTATCCCGAGGGAAAGCCTGCAGCAAGACTGGTTCGTCCTCCCGGAATTTAAGGGGATGAATTGCCAAAACAAATCAGCCCTTTTCAGGACTACCCAGATCTCCAGAAAAGAGACTGATCAGTTGCCATAAACATTTTCTGTTTGTATGTTAGTGCGGTACTGTTATTTTGAGTGTTGTGTATCTTTGTACATTTCCCCTAAAAATCACTCTCTTTAGCGTTGTGTGTGTTTGTATGAAAGAGTTTAGAAGTGTGTCTATAAACACTTACTACCATAGCTTGTATGTTAGTGTGTGTTTGGTATGTTTGGCATATGTTTGCATGTGTTTGCTGTAGAATAGTGTGTTTGTATGTAAAAAGTGAAGAGAGTGTTTCTTTTAGGTCAGCGCGGTATGTGTTTTCCATGTTAGGGCCTAATGTGTGTGTTGTGTATTATAGTTTGTGAAAGAGTCTTTTCATTCACGTCCGTTCTTCGGACATATATTGCGAGGCGTTTACCATTAAGGCTACCCATCATTGAACTGTCAACATTAAAATAAATTAGCCGAATATAGAAACTGTTAGACCTGCAAATGCACCTGGAATATGCTCGTCGCCTACTGGACGAGCTGGTCAAGGAAGCTATTGAGGAAGCAGGGAAAATGCAGGATGAAGAAGAAAAAGAGAAAGAAGTGGAAAACAATCGAGACTGCCTCGACTTTTCATTTCATGCGGCAGACCTGAGAGGTCAAGACATTGGTAATGACACATCCAACGCAACATCGCCAACCACCAAGACAGAGGGTCGCTGTCCCTCAAATAGAAAACGGGGATCTAGAGTTGGAGCCACAGCGGCAAGAGTGGGAGCCTCTAGGACGAGAATTACGACTACCATAACATCCACCGACGGATTAAGAAAGAAAGAAATTTTAGAGTCCATCAAACGGAGGATTGAGGCGCTGAATCCAACCATCCGCCCTCTGCACTCGCAGATTTGACAGTAACTTGGGAGAATGACGAGAGTCGCCGCTCTGTGTGTGTGTGTGTGTGTGTGTGTGTGTGTGTGGTGCTTGGCCTGCGATGTGTAGGCAATAGCCAGGTGCACTGGAGCAACAAAACACGGCCCATTTCCCGAGACAACAGATCTTTAGAACAGAGGGACTGATCAGCTTGCCAAAATATTCCTGTTTGTATATTCGTGTGTTGATGTTGGTATGGGTTTTGTGTATGTGTTTATATTTTTCCCGAACGAAAAATCTCTTTCCCTACTCTAGTGTGTTTTTGTATTGTTACGGATATGTAATTTCATTGCTTGTGTGTTAGTTTTAAATTCTCTTTTATTTTATTTTTATTTCATTACGTTATTGTAATGATAACTTTATTCACTAGATTTGACTTTTTTTTCGGAAGGTTCAGTTTTCTGTTTTGACCTAATAACAACGAAGTTCGATTGCTACATTTTTATTTTTAGCTTACCTAGTTCTTAACCTTGGTTTCGATTTTGCAAACATTGAGTGAAAATGATTGGTCATTGCCAAGGTCCTGTTCAGCCCACCTGTTAGTCTGTTGTAAACAGTTTTATATTTTAATTTATTTCCAGTGTGGGAATCTGATTCTTAGATAGGACTATTCTAGCCTACGTGCAAATTGGCATTTGTTTACTGTGCTGTTCAAGTTAAGTGACCACGTGAGCTATCATGTGATCTAAACTCGCGGGTTAAAACAGACATTTTCTAGTGGGTTTAATCAGTCGTAAAATATACCTTGAGGCAGAAAGGTATTCCTGTTGTTGCCATTTGATTTGAGTTTTTTATTTAAAATAATTTATTCACCCTGGAAAATACTCTTTTTCATCGAAATTCTTGGACAAAGACATTTACTAAATTATTCGGAATTCAAAGGCTGGAATTATATTCTTGGTGACTCAACAAGGAACTGTTGACACATCAACACAGACTGTTTATAGAGGACGTCATCGCCTTCCATATCGAAACTTCATCGAGATTCGAACTTGGATTCAACTAGAACTGTTTAGTGATAGGACTTATATTTTTCAATTCTAGAATTAATTTTTGGGTTATATTCACAAACCGTAAGTCCTATTTCATATTAGTTTTACTTTGTTTTCTAGGGAAATAAATTATTTTGTTAAATTTAAAAAGCTTGCTGACTTCACTTTTTTCTTTTGTTACTTTTGTACGAGCCTACACGTAACAGTATGTAAGGGTGTAGAGGTATATCCATAAATGCTTCATACCCTTGCTTGAATGATAGTGTGTGTTTGGTAGGTTAGATGTATGGTTGTATGTGTTTGGTCCAGTATAGTTTGTTTGTATGTAAAACGTGGAGAGGGTATTTCTTTTAGCTCCGCGCAATATATGTTTTCATTGTTAGAGTCTTGCGTGTGGTGTGTATTGTAGTTTGTGCGAGGGATGTTTTCCTTCGAGTTCATGTTTTAGATATATAAATCGAAGCGTTCAACCAGTCTGGCTAATTCTTTAGCTAACATAGCAACAAGAATGGCATATCAATAAGCAAGCTAGAGATGGAGTTTCTGATCCTGTAAACATCCTTTAATGCAATTAAAGGGCTCGTATTGAAGCTCGCATCAAGTTGGAGCCTAAGAGCTTAGGAACACAGAACCACTCTTCTTCTGATCCGGAAAGGAAAACAACAATGGATGAAGTAGGATATTAAAGTAAATGGACGGGAAAAGCACGGATCATGAGGGAGCCGAAGTTGAAAAGAAGACAGCACCGAAAGGAAACAAGGAGACTGACCGTCGGTACCAAACAGGAACCAAAGCAGCAATATCAACAGCAACTTCTGCCTCCACCTCCACTAGTAGAACTGCTGGCTCCCTCGCCATCCGTTGAAACTCAGCAGAGGATAACAAGACAGCAATCAGGGAGGTCTCCAACAAAAACTAAAGCACAGGCAGTAGAGAGACCCGAAACTCTCCCCCGACCCAAGATATCTCTACACGAAAACTTAGTTCCGCCTCTTCTAACGCAGTGGAGATGGAGACTGAGAAATACAAATCGGATCGAAAGGAGGAAGAATTTCTCCAGGAACGCCGGGATGCCTTTCAACGCATCTATGACCACGCGCCATAGGAGTCTCAGATCTGTACCTAAACAAAGAACGAGCAATCCAGTATAATGAAGATCACAAGGTTATAAGAGAAATCCAGCCGCCAAATAGCAAAACAGCCAAAGCCAGATGGAGGAAAGCTACAAGCAACATAAAGCTTTTGGAAGAAAATACATCGAAATGCCGATGCCACTCGCGTGGGCAATTTGTAGAGATGTACAAAACCACCACGACTTGGTTGAGGCAAACCTGACCAAAGTAGAAATGGGCCACCTTGCTGTAATCGAGGTACTGAAAGAAGAATTCCTCAAGAACCGACCTAGATGAAACTGGATTATACCACCAAAACTACACAGATAATTAAACGTTAGAACCTGGACTATTCAAAATAGCCATTGAGAGGGCTAGGGTTATTAAGCTCTTGCCTGACAGGTTCCCACTTTGGCTTGGGAACCTCTTTCGATAAAGAATTTGACATCTGATATGATCCTTTATTTAACGTTTAAAAAGCAAACTTAAATTACCTCTAACATGGCCTATAGCTATTTAAGATTTTCGGAAAATCGAAACTACACATTGTACTCAAAAATTAAAATTTTACAGTACAGGAAATTTTACAACTATGCAGTCTGCCTCTAATTACAAATATGGCTTACACAGTATTAACTAATAGGGACCAACCACTAAGATAAACTGGGCTAAATATGACAATTTAGTGCTCTACTGGTGTTCAGGGACGTTCGGTTGACGTTGGGAGTTTCATGCCGGGTCCTTTTCCGCCGGACAAGCCAAGACGAGTGTGTGGACCGATTCCCACTCGTCTAGTAAACAAATTCCCCGAAGAGGTTGTACGCATGGAACCGGGGCGGTGTCATACTTTGCTATAAAATCTTGCCGGAAGTCTCATGTTGCAATATGTATACAATGTCGCAATGAATGTGTGCTGGTTTCGAGTCCCTTTCATTCAATACACAAAACAAGTCGATTGGGGTTTTAATTGCTCTTCGACTTAACTAATTAGCACACCTTGTGTGCATTAACACGTACTGAAGAATGGCTTTTATTCCCTCCCGTACGATAAACTAAAGATCCCGCAGTGTTGGAAGAAATGCGTCACACATGACCTATGGGTGCAAGCGACTTTAATCGAAGGAAAGAAGGAAAGCAGTCTGGCAACCGTCATTGACCCGTCAACACATATTTAGAATGATTACTTGATGCTTGGCATTAAAATGTTTTGATGGAGTATGTTTTAGAAAAGGATGTAGTTACCCAGACACCATACACTATGGGCAAGGTAAGTGTCAGCCCCAAAAAGACTAGGAGACCTGTCAAAGATGTCATGGACGAGGAAGAGCAGAAGATGAAAGAGTTCGTCATCTTTCGACGTTGTAGAGTGGGAAAATTAATGGAGGCGGCGGATTGGATGAAAGGCGTAAAGTATTTTTTTTAAAGAAGATAGAGGTCAGCGTCGATTGGTATTGCCCAACCCTAAGCAGTACGAGATGGGGAACGAATGCTTTAAGTAGCACTGAGAGGCTTGTAATGCAGTTCATGAAGGAAGTAGTAGTGAAGATAAAGGCTACATGGGCAAAGGAAAGGAAAGAAAAGGAGAATGAAAAGAAAAAGGCAAACCTTGGGAGACTGAATAAGAACTGGACCCAAGTCCAAGAAAAGTTAATGAGCATTGGGCATCACAACTTAATGACTGGGGACGGTAAGAAGAAGATGAATTTCCTCCAAAGACTGAGAAGATGATGGAAGAACTGGCGGAAATAGAAGTCAGGGCTACTGCTATCCCTCAAAAAGGTATACACTGTGATTATTCCAAATAATTTTTTTTCTTTGTGTTCTATTAGGATTTGTTTGTTTGTGTATGCTTTGTTTGTTCCTATAAACCATTTTGTCCCTATACATATTTCAAATGGGATTTCCCATACGTACCTAGAGTATCGCGTATTGAGGTCAACTCGAACAATGTTACTGAGATCCCGCCCGACTGAGGTCAGCTACTGATAACATAGTTCCCATTTTCCCCCAGTGTCCAGTGCCGTGATGTATCCCATGTTAATTTCCCACTGAAGCTATAGTGCCCTTCACATGTTAATTTCACATTGAGGACATAGTGCTCCTTGCACTCTCGCCTTATGAAAATTATATTGAGGACCAGTCGCCCCATATAACTACAATCATCAGCTAAACCAAGACACTTAAGTGAGAAAACGATATGGTGTGTTGATGACCTATTGTCTGGATGTGCTTAATAATTTTATTCTACGTGTTTCAGCTCCTGTTAAAGATCAAGACTACGTTAATAAGTATTTGTGGATCACAATTATTCCAGCTTTACCACGTGTGGTAACACAACTGAGATATCAGTAATAGTTGAAGAAATTGAATCATACGTAACAGTTAATGATGTTGGACATGAACTAGTTTGTTAACAACGGAGAAAAATATAAATATAGTTAATACCATGGTCTCGTTAAAAATATTTTATAAATATCTTTTACTCTGGAAATTGTACATGGATTAAATTTATAAAGGTTGGATAAGCTGCAAATAAAACATCACGTATTGTTTACGCTGCTCGAAAACAATCTGCTTCTAATTTATTGTTACAATGGGTTATAAATTGTCAAACATCGAATCAAGCTGTATGCTCTACAATCCACTTCATTAAATATAGGAGATTCTGATGTTGGTATTAAGGAAAAACAAATATTAACACAAATAAAAATGTATATTCCTGTTGGAGGTAACTTGCTGTATATATAACAAGAAGTACTATAAATATTGCTTCCATTTGGTAAATAGACAGTAAATATGTGGTTAATTGTAAACTATAATTGGTACATTAGAAAACGCAACATCAGACATAATGGTTATTGTAATGGTGCCAGGTAGCTCTTGGTATGGGAATCTTGGAGATTGAAACAATAGATAAGGATATATTACAAGTGGAAAGCTTCTTCTGTACCATGATGTGATAATGAAAAGTCCACATATATTGTATTAATCAGTGGTTATCCAGCATTAATATCAGATCTTTTCTAATTAATACCTGGTATTTATTTCATACCATTTTAATCTTACATGGATGATCCAGCGTTTGATACAACTGTTCAATACCTGTTTCCGCATCACACAACCAGATTCGAACTTTGATTAGTTGCATTCCTTGACGTCCGTGCGTATATATTTTTAGACGCAGATAATCGAACTTTTATAAATCCAAGTTCCTTTTGAACTTCAATCGATCAGTAAAAGTAACAATATTTACAAAGCGTTAGAAAGGGGAATGTAGTAAACACGGAACTCGAGGTTTGTACTTAGTAGGAGGATAGAACTCGTGTGATAAATCTTATGAAAACGTTTCATCCTGACGGACTCGTGCTATCCATAAACTCTTTCCTTCCGCCGACTCAGAACAAAGCACGAATGCAGTTTTATGTATTTATACAATACATTTTTCTGGTGAGGGAAAACAAATAGTAATCGTTTATCAATATAATGACAGTTTTAAACTCCATGTTTGATACTAAAAATCCAGCCATATTATTACAAAGATAATACTAATTGGGTAGGAGAAATCGAAGTAACCTCTCATATGTGTTTCTATGATATACGAGGATTCCAAATAAATTAATAAGATTTCATCTAACGACAGTTTAAATTTATTATAAAAATATAAAATGAATGATTGGTATAGTAGATACGATCTCTGAGAAGCATCATTGTAAAACAAGATTGATCTAAGCTTGCAGAAAAGATATGTTAAGTGACAATACAAGTACGGCAGTTATGTTAATATCATCAGTGATCGAAGTTTGCATTTTTGGTACAGTCCAAGTTTCCCCGATCTTTATCAGTATTATAGTGGTTATGTCGATTACATCATCTGAATCAATAGCAGTTTCAAGTCGAATGAGAAACAAACTCGAATTTAATCACAGACATCTGAAACAATTGCAACTAGTTGTCAAATCAAATTATCATTCTAATAGCAAAGACGAAATCAAATGTTTTTGCTAAGATCAAAGAATTTCAAGAAAGAATAAATATTCTGAGCTACCTTATACATTAGAAGGTTATTAGGGTGAAAACTTGTGCAATATATACGTAAACGAAAATAATTAATAAAACCGATGAAACAAATCATAAAGAAACAGGGCATCATTTTATATTGCCTAATTACACTATCTTAACAGGTAAAAGAGTCAACTAACTGTTGAATTTGCTACTCAGATAGTTTAATTATTATTATAATAATTATATCCTCTAATGAATCCTCTAATGATAATTTAGCTAATGCTACAGATAAAATGATGAAGATATTCAATATTAAATCAATTCAACAAATGATTTTGGGTATTAATATGACAATGGAATCCGAACTCACCAATCTTCGGTATATCTATGAAATATGGTACAACGATGTAGAAGAGGAACGACACAAGCACCGGCAACAATTTTCAAACGCTTTTACTAAATGGAAGGATAAAAAAGGTTGAGAAAATTTACCAACGCTCCAAGACATTTGATGTTCATGCACAAACGCAAAAAGTCTGGTCGAACTCGCGTTGGCGTAATACTCACTGAAGGATCACTGGAGTTACTTTGGGCTGATAGTAAGGTGGCATTTATTTTGTCCGCGTTTGCAGACGAATTTTCATCTACATTTGCACCATTTTATATTATTTCCAAAGAGATCAAGTCTTTTCTCTGAGAAAACCTGATTTGAAATTTCGAAATACGATACGGTCACGTAATGGACTCTGTAAAGCTCTCTGTTCGCCTAGCCTCGATACCATCTGATGTAGAGGATGAGATTAAGGAGCAGCGACAGGTATCCATACTAAGCCAAACTCAACCAGATGGGAGATGGTTGTGAAGCTCTTTATGAATCATCCAACGATGACGATTTTCCAACTGAATAACGTTTACATATATTAAAAGCTTAAAGTCACTGGAACGCAACAACTGCAAAGGTGTATGCCTTAGAAAATATGAACATGCCATTTTGAATATTGTAAAACACATTTGCTTGCTTTATGTATTGACCGCGTTGCTTGACCAAGCCTTAAGTGTGCCATCAGAGTCAAATTACGTAATCACCTTTTCCGACCATGTGGATCTGTTCGTGAACATTATCGCACGCGTAAACACATATTGATACAGGCACATGTGATTGAACAAAACACCAGTTATTGAATAAAACAGATGCAAGCATAAATAAACGAGATACAGAGGTAAATGAAACAGATAGAGAAATAAATGAAACAGAAAAAAAAACAACTAATAGCTATGATTAAAGAGATCGCAGATTCTGATCCTGGCATAATACAAACATTTAAAAAGTCATTGACAAACTTCTTTATTAGAGAAAGCTTTCCTCTTTTTTTGTGGACGCCGACCGTTCATCAGCTAAACAAATCGCCAAATAGTATGGAATGCTTATATCAAGTCGAATGAGAAAAGCTGACTTAATTGAATTATTGAGACACTAAGTTGCACTGGATCAAGACAATCCACTGTCGGTTACTAATCCATCACCAGTTGCTAACAAAACAACGGTACAGCAACTAAAACAATTTACACATGAGAGTAATATCAAGAGGTGCAAGAAAAGCTGACATAATTGCATTATTAGACGAGTTTGAACAAAACCCTCGTGGTTTTGTGGATGAACAAAACTGCTATCGTGATGAAAGAAACGTATTGCATCTGCTATTTCTACTGAAGCTCCTGAGTATGTTCATGAACGACCACAGCATTCACAAGTGGCTGAATCAAAATTTCATACGCGCAGTGGTGAATTAGGAAATTAAGTAGCAATTATCCCACAGATATATAAACCAGGTAAAGACGCTCGACAACTTAATAAATGTGATTCCTGAATCACATCAGTGTTAAAACACTTTGTCCTCTCTGGAGTCAAAACAGATAATATTCTAAATGGGAGTTTGGTTATGCTGCTAAGAATGAATTTAAAACTGCTACACCGTGGATTCACAGCGGTGCCCGCGCAATCATGAACTGTAGCGACACTAAAACCATCAATGATGAAACTGATAAACTCATTGGAAAGGTTCTCCACACGTTGGAGAAATACACCAATTCAGGATCGGGACTGACTCTTGTTACATATCTCTCCATATCAACTGTTTTGTGGATCCAGCAGCATACCAAGACCAGAGAAGGTTCCGATACACATAGTGATAATTGTAAAGAATTTTGACAACATATATTTTGAAAAGGGAATTTTGTCTGCGTTATATCTGGCTAGTGACAGTGAAGGCGAGCCTCGAAATTATCAGCAGCACCTAGGAGAACTTAATTTTGGAAATATCGAATCTTCTTTGTGAAGGTTACAAAGACTACACTAAATGAATTTGGAACACGTAACCCAGGTATCGCTGTTAATGTGTTTACATGGGATAAAGGCTATTTTGCACTCTCCACATGGACAACATGGAGAAATCCAGCTTGAATTGTTGTTGCTGAGTGACAAGAAAGACTCAGAATCGTTATCGCGATACGTATGGATGAATAATATTTCCTGTTTGCTTAAACGACACTGCACGCATGCAACAAAGTTCCTTCCAAACGTTCTATGCATATATTAAACACCCAACAACTGCTCGTTAAACCATAACTATTACTGTTGTGGGATCAGTGAAAAACCTCAGCGGACAGTAATACCAGAACCCGGCAAAAATATTCTCAACTTTATTGCACTGCTACGAAAGATAACTGTCGGTAATATCATATACGAGGACTTTGAATATCACAACCATTCAGTAAATGACGCAATCAAGTCCAACAACAACCAAACAGCAAAAGACGCTAATAAATCCCATGCGGGGTTTTTTATACATCAGTTAGATGTGACTGGCAAATTGGACCACCAATGTTGTATCGTGGCAAGGACTCAGTTGAGGATTTTCTTAAAACGACTGAAGTTACAGCGAAATTGATTCGACAATTCACCAGCAGACATGATTATGACCTGCTATAAAATTTGCGAGCTTTTCGAAGCTGCTCATTGCTGGATCTGGACAAAAGGTTTTACTTCCACCAATAAAAAAAGTCCGTGACCATTGTCACATTACAGGCGCGTACAGATTAGTCGCACACAACCCATGTAATCTACAGCTGGAAATTTAACCAAACAAAACAAAAAAAAAACTTTATTGATTCATACTCTGCGTGAGTATGATGGCTATTTGATTATGCAAGCAGTGGCCAATGTATCAAGCTCACCAATAAGTGTTATTCCAAACAGCATGGAAAAATACACAACGTTTGCGCTGGGCCAACTGCAGTTCATTGATTCGTACAGTTTCTAAATTCGCCATTGGACACGTTTAGTGGGCAATAGAACAGTGAAAAACTTTACAGTCACTAGTAGGTATTGTGCCCATGGAGCTAGAGCCCCAAACACTGACCTGTTAACAAGAAAAGGTGTGTACCCATACGAGCACATGAGTAGCTGGGACAAAAATTTGCTGAAACTCAGTTGCCACCGATTCAAACGTTTTATTCGCCGCTTGTCACGTGAAGGTATTTCAGAAAAAGATTATGCGAATGCAAACAAGGTTTGGTCAGCATTCGAATGCAAAAACGTTGTTATCCCGGTAAATTCACTGAATGTATCAAACTAGTATTATGTATTCGGACAAAAAGTACAATTACGTACTGCACGTGCGAAACCCCCAGCTGTATCTGCATGTAACCGAGATCCATCCAGTGCTTGAATTTCGCCAGCATCCTTGGATGTCTCCGTATATACAAAGGAATATGGATCTAAGCACAACAGATACAAATAAACTTGAGACAGGTTTGTGCAAACTTATGAACAATGCCGGGTTAGGAATAAACATGGAGACTCTTTGCAACGAATCGGCGTAGAACTTGTCCGTGATAGAGAACAAGACAAACTGCAAAGGCTTATCGCTGACCCATCCTTCGAATCCAGAAAGATCGTTGATGGCGGATGTTTTGCAGTTCACAGTACAACATCGAAACTCAAGTTGAGTTGAGAAAACCAATCCATGATGGTTAGCCCAAAATGGACTTGTCGAAGCTGCTAATGTACCAATCCTAATATGACAAAATCAAACCGTTTTACCAAGATCGGGTCAAGATGATGTACATCGACACTGAATCACATGCTGATGCATATCACAATTAATGATGTGTACGCCGACATGACGGAACCAAATTTAGTAACCGAAATTGATATCAACGATAATCCGAAAGAACATCGATTGTTTAGTAACACCAATGAAAAGGTGTGTGATAGGTTCAAGGATGAATGCTCGGGTAAACTAATCGAAGAGTATGTGGGATTGCAACCTAAAATGTATTCGATAGAGGCTGGACCCAAAAACATTAGAAAGGTCAAAGGTGTTTCAAAACACAACATGTACGTGGAACGTCTTTGAAACCAAAGTGAATTCGCTCACATGGTAAATATAATACGTTGTCAGAAACATCGTGGGTGCTTACCGATACACTAATGTTAGTTTGTCCTTGCTTGATACCAAACGATGGATGCTCCCCGAAGGAATCACCACTTATGAGTTTGTGTCACATAAATCCGTCAAATTGACAGTTTTAGTGTAGCATGTTGCAAAGAGTGAACAAAGAAAGTGCTCAATGAGTAATACCGACGATGGAAGTTTAAGGGAAAGCATGTGTTCCTACAAGATACCCATGCTGTGAGGAAAAGCAAGTTGCTATGTTGCTATTTGTTACGAATATGTAATTAAATTGCTTGTGTGTTAGTTTTAAAATCATATTTTATTTTATTTTTGTTTCATTACATTTTATTGTAATGATAATTTTCATTGGATTTGAATCTCTTTTCGAAAAATTCACTTGACGTGATTAGAACGTAACGGTTGCTTAATCACTATTTTTAGTTCACCCTGGTTGAGACGTTTGTAAACATTGAATGAAAATGATTGGCTATTACCAAGGTCATGTCCGGCCCACGTGTTAGCTAAGTTGTAATCAGCCTTTCTCTTTTTTTATTTCCAGCGTGAGAATCTGATTCTTAGCTAGGGTAATTTTGGCCTACGTGTGAAATGGCAAATTTTTTACTGCGCTGTTCAAATTAGTGATCAGGTAGCCTCGTCACGTGAGCCACCTTGTGATCTGAAATCGTGGGTTAAAACAGACGGTCTCTAGTAGATTCATCAGTCGTATCATACACCTTTAAGGGCTCAAGGTGTTTTTTTATTGTTGAAGCCAGTTTATTTTTTAAGTTCATCTATTTTTGGGGATTTAATAATTCATATTCTCCGGAAAACAAAACAAGTGCTTTTCTTTATAAAAATTCTGGGACAAAGACATTCAGTGGAAATTTATTCTGGAATTCTAACGGGAACATTATAAATTGTGTTTCAACGAGGAACTGTTGCCATCAGTACAACGACCTCATCTGACGTCATCGCCTTCCATAATGGAATTTCATCGAGATTCGAACCTGGATTCAATTAGAACTGTTTAGTGCTAGGACTTATATTTTTCCATTCTAGGATTAATTTTTGGATTATATTCACAAACTGTAAGTCCTATTTCATATTTTTACCTTGGTTTCTAGGGAAATAAATTATTTTTTTAAATTTACAAAGCTTGTTGACTTCACTCTTTTCTTTTGTTACTTTTGTACGAGCCTACACGTAACATATGTATGTTTGGAAAATAAAGCATTAAGCGAAAGAGGGCCAGCCATAGCTAGAAGGCCAGCGAATCCACAAAACAGACCTCACTGAGTGTTCGGGCCGGTGTAAGTGAGCACAGAAAGTAAATGTATTATGTTGAACTATCATACAAGAAAATAGTGATGAATTTAGGCGCCGTAAAGATGATAATTCATGTTGCATACGCATATATTACAGTGGCTTATCGATGATATGCTGTGCATAATTAAAGGCGCCAATCTTTTGTGTGATATATAAGATACACGTGGGAAAACTGGACGTTGGTGAGGTCCAGTTACAGTGTAATAACAGAAATGAACAACAGGGAAAAGAGCTGAATATTAGGACTGAAAATAGTTATTATTTACCTTATTTCATTACTCGCAACATTATCATCACGACTATGGTGCTAGTGGAAATGTGTACGTATTTGCAACACTGGTGTTATATGTTAACTAATATCATATTATTTGTATAGTTTGTGTTGTTAGTCTTACTTTAGTCTTCTTTCCTTGTGTGACTGTCGTCTGTCCTAAGCTTTCAAACTCCACTATCTCAAGTATATGACTGAGTGTAGGGGGAGTTCGTGACAGTTTGGAAATCATAGTATTAATTTACTTCCACTAGGGCATGAAAACATATCTTGATAGTAGTTCCGTGTTTGCTAAAACATCTTCCACTTCCTCTCGAACAAATGCTCGTCTTCGTGACTTTGCCTCCCATGGTGGATAACCTAAGTGGCCCGAATGTCTTGGAGTATCAATTCTTTCAGAAATAGTGAAAACATCGACTGACCATTCCGGGTCAGTTGCACGACGTTGTCCACCTTTTAACTGTCCAGGCGCATACAGATACCTAACAAAGGTACCGGCTGTTAAATCACTTCCTGAGTTAATGTGAAAGTCTTTTGTAGAATCGTGTTAGCTGGTTTTAATCCAGTCGTGTGTGTAACTGCATTATTTAATGATACTATGACTAATGAAAGACGTGCTACCCATTCGTTAGACCGCTCTATGGGTAATCCCCCGAGAGCTAGCACTTTGGGTCCGAGATTGCTCTGCACTTCGAAACCTCTTTAATAATTATTGTGCGTACTGATGCTGAAATAACCTTTCAACGGGTTTGCGATTAAATCGTTCCATAATAGCCTGGTCACAGTGTATATTAACATGTCCAACACAAACTTGCACACGGTGTTTTGACAACAACGCATAAATATGTCCAAGAAATTCATTACTTAGATCAACTTGTAGCAATCGTGGCCATGTTAGTGATGAACTTGCATAAATGCGTTCAAGTGCATCAAAGACACTTGCAGAATCTTTAGATGTCAACTGCTCAGAAAGAAATTTAAAAATGCTTTCAGAATAAACAGATTTGAAAAGAGAGGCTTTTTACCGTCGGTTGATTTCTATGCACAAGCAACACCTAAACCGTCCAGGCATGGTGCTATATTTTCCAAACTCAGTTCGTGCACTGATCATTGGTCCATCTGAATAAGGAAGAAATCAACTGTTGTTAAACATCATCTTACGATGGCTGAAGTGGATTCTGTTGTACGTGGTTGCGCCATTGGCTTATGATGAACCGTGGTATGATATTTTAAAATGTTTTCAAAAAGCGTTGTGTGACAAGAGCGACGACGACACCGCCGTTGACTTCGATGGAGCACCTACCATTGATGCTTTGAATGTAGAAGAAACAATCATGTACTGTATGACCATGTAATGCTACAGCAGCCCTCCCGTGCAAATATTTTCATGAGATCAATAAAAAAACACAGACGTGATTCATTTGATTCAGCGATGCGCACATGTGCCTAAAGTAATACGTAACAAATATAACTTGTTTATGATATTTCGTGGCATGGAAATTTTCATTCAACTTTGTGTGCCTCAGACCACACTTGGTGTGAATCTCGTGACATGTTTGCGCGGATCACAGTGGACCTCTATTGTTTTTTACACTATTGATTCGACCGGAACCTTTTTCAATCATAACAAATATTTAAAATGTCTGGCAGAATGTCATAACAGATTATGAGAAGCGAAGTCGCAAAGCCTCTCGTGAACACCAGGAACTGATTCGCATTGTTATAGAAGGCCGCAAAAATGTCAAAAACATGTTACAGTCCCGACAGAGTGCAAGAGAAGATCTCTGAGCGTGTTTCGAACAAACATTCTCACCACCGATTAAGCCAACAAAGGAAACAGTCTAACGCGCCGAGGATATTAAACAAGCAGTAAGATCAACTATGAGACTGGTGGCAGCGCTAACGGGAACAGACAAAGAACCAGGTCGATGTACTAAGGATCTTAAAAATGCTCTTAACTCACTAAGGGTCATAAAAAGGCTATATAAGCAACTGCAGAGGCTAATACATGCTTGCCAGCGGCAATGGCTGAAGTTAATTAAGACGTCGGTGAAACTGGAGATGCCGTTCATGTACTAACAAAATGTACCCGTGTACTTGATAAAGACGCTAGAGGCAGTTGCCAGGATACCAGACGTGCCACCTGTGTACAAATCAGTGATGAAAACACCACAGAAACATTTTAGTGAAAAAGGTCGTCAGTGGATCTTTGAAGACCCCATTTGTGCAGGTCTGTATTTAGCCCCCGAATTGAAAAATTAAGTAATCAAAGAAACATAACAGGATGTAAAATATGTATCGCAAAAGTGGGTATACAGAGAGCGTACATGGTTTAAACAAGCCTCTGGGAAGCAGTTTGATTATTATATTCAAATACTTACTATGGCTAGAGATAAATAAACACTTGCTGAATTATATGAGGTGATGCAAATGTTTTTTGGAACAATTAAACGCGACAAAACAAAGTCACGAACACCTCGACTTATTAATGAAACACAGAAGCGGTAGCTACACCTTAATATTCAGAACAAGAGAAACAACAACAAAAATACAAATTTGAAGAAAAAAAAACGTATAGCATGTGTACCACACAACGAAGAGTTAGCTGAGCCTTATTCAAACGGAAACTGTCGAACTAAACCTGCCATCTGGAAAATAGCAGCGCAGACGAAAATATATTTTGACTATATTACGAAGCCGATAGGAAACGACAATGTGTATATGAAAACCGACTACCACCACCCGGACAAGTACTGACACAATTTGAACGATCTTCTATACCACCAGACTAAGAAAGACCTTCTGCATCCTCACGGGATGAAGAAAAAATAGGTGGCTGGAGCAACAATGAGGACGCGAAAGACGTAGCACCTGCACCTTCATCCGCACCTGCCCCCACACAGAACTCCCATTAGGACTTAGGCTTCTCAAAGAAGATCAAAAAGATGTGGCAAAGGTACCAGCTTGAACAAAGAAAAAGGACTTGGTGGACTATGTGACCCTAGCGACCTCGCGGATAGATTGGAAATACGCGTTGGATCAGTTCGTGCGGGCAACTACGACTAAAAAATTAATTAATGAAGCTACAACGATTTGTCCGCGACTGCTCACCGATGATATTATGGACAGAAATAAATATCATGGGCTGATGTATTAACTTGGTGAAGATATCAATGGTATATGTCACTACGAAAACCGATAATGAATTCTGAGGCGGTTTTGGGAGAAATATATACAGCGATGCGATGGGTTGTTTTAAATACAACCACGAACGTAATGTCGATGATTACAATCTTATCAGAGAAAACATAATTTAGTGCGACTTTTTCTACACCTATTACTGCTTGGAAATCCGGCACACTTGAGATCGCACTAGCGTTGCTGCCAGTTTATTACAGTTGGCCTAATATCCGATCACAGCTGTTTGGTGGTCTGTCCGCAAACGACTCATTTGTATTGTAAGCAGATCGCGGAACAACTCGGTATATATTAGAACCTCCTAAAAGCGCGTATGATAATACCACAGTAAATGATGGGGTCCGACGAAGAATTTCGGGTATCATTGGTAAAGACTAACATTTTTATAGGTAAGCTCCGTCATTGCCTTTGAATCTTCTAAATATTTGTTTCACATCGAACAGTCGTCGTTGAGAACAGTTCTTAGCTGACCTAAATAGCTACTCAAAAAAGAAGAAATTTTGCGTGCATCACTTACACTCGATACTGCATATCATAACGCGCCTGACAGGCAAAATTCCATAAACGACACAAATTTAATCTCTGACGCCATCAATAGTAGTTATGAAAACGGATCTGAAACGGTAGGGATATATGCTGTTTGGGTTTTCACCAACTGTCGCGCCGACTGATTTGATATCAATTACGACCGCAGCACCTGTGTGTCTTTCGTGTCATAATCGGTTGACACATTCGTTTTATCCTCGTGGATCAAGACTGATACGTTATAATTTTCGAGGTGAAACAATGGCGTACAACTAAATTAGAGATCGATCTCACAATTAAGGTAATTACAATCGTACGTGGACGAATGAAACGCGAGGAAAACCATTTAAGCGACAAATTACGGAACTGGCCTAGATGACGTTCTTTGTGGATTATTTGCAGGTACACCAAGGGTGCTCGCGGCATTATAAACACTCGCAGCACCAGTCGCTAAACATATTACAATGCGAGTGGTTAAGCAATTGGAAATAGATTACTGTTGAGGATGTGAGTGACAACGGCGGTTTGTGCCGCTTATCGATCAGAGTCACCGTATGGTTAACCTGAGTCACTTCACTTTCATGGTTTATTAATACTAATACTCCACAGGTTGCACATCGTGTGTGGCTTACTTACAAAAATGAGCAGATGTCATGGGGAATAGATGCTGTGAGCTAGAAAAGAAATAAAAATCCATAAAAACACTACTTGAAAACATGATAAATAAATCTCAGTAGAAAACTGTACTTAAATGTACATCGTGATATATAACAGATGTCTTTTTGGAACATTATTCCTTGACAGAGCAAATGCAATTTATGGAATTTCACACCAGTTTATTTTTAAGGTTTCATCACTAAATTGGTTTAGATATATTAGCAAACATTATATATTAACACAAAACTGTTCAATGTTTACTACAGCTGGTTTAATATTACTGTCACGGAATTTTGTGTAGTACAATGTTCATGCATTATATATGAACGCAAATAAACTCGGGATTCGATTACGGGAATGGCTTTACCGAGGGTGATTTATTTATAACGCAGGCTGCTTCACAACACGTGCATTAAAGCGATGCGTAACGTTGAGTTCTTACAATTCAGTGAGAATTCTTGCCGGGCCACAGAGGCATAAAATGGCTATGATAATGACAATCTCTTACAGTAGTTCTCATTAGATGATATAAGGTGTAAAGAAGCTAAATCTGTGCGCGCGCACGAGGCATTAGAAATACATAATATTGCATTGGTACTTATGCCGCGTCTCGTGTACTACACTTTTGCTTCATTATATTTTGTTTGATTGGAGTCGTTAAGTCTGAGGTATCGTGTATTCCTCATAGTGGGCTCGATGGTGTTGTTAGCCCAAAGGACAGTCTTGGTTTACTGGTAGTGAGGGACGATCATAATAGTGGCTTCTTGACCATTTGATGAACAGGAAATAGATGGTGATCGTCAAATCAATAATTCATAGGCCATACTTTGAACAAGATGAATTGGGTTGGGGACCGATTACAATATAGACACTAAGAATGATAAGGAAACACCGTTTATTTATAGATAAATTAAAGATAGAAGAAAAAAAAACAAAAACAAACTCTTGCGCATAAATTCCAAGACTGGACTTTTAACAATGATGCGCACTGAGTTAAATAACTGAACGATAACTGAGATAATATAACGACAAATGACAGTTCATAACTGGAACGAATTTTAAGATGAAACTGAAAAACAGTCAACAATAATAAATGAAACAAAATTAAACAAAAAAGAAACAATAACTAATTCAACCAATGGTACGCGAGTTTCAAAACGATGTGTTTCACTCAAACGGATAACTGTTTTAGTATAAACAGAGACAATGTTTCACTCAGATAGTGACAACTAATTTCATATAAATTAGGACATGTCTTGCTGCGTCCCAGTTCATAACCACAAGGTAATTTCAGTCCCACCGCTCTGCCGGATGGTCAAGGAGCCACCATGAAAGGTCCGCCCCTCACGGTCTGCCTAAGGATCCGTAGAACCTCTTGTTACCTGCCGACCCGTTGGTCCTGAAGCTTTGGTCCCTCACCACGAGGTACCCACTATCTTCCTCTGAGCCAGCTTCACCATTGACAGCAACACATCGGGTATATACCAACCCAAATTAGCACCACGGCTATGACATCACCTTCAGAATGGTGCATACACAAATATACAGCATATTTCTGTCACTATCGCTCCATCACTCCATCACTCTTTCAGCCCTTCACTCCTTTTCCTCTTTTAGTCCTTCATCCCTCCTCAGCTGAAAATATAATATCTAAAATTGGTGTAATATCAGTGACATAGTCATGTTTAACAAGCAACGACGTACGTGACGCATGCCCGTAAGTGGAGTTGATCATTTTATAAAAAATCATCAGGACTGCCGTATAAGGTTATCATTATAATCAGGTTCATATATGAACCTATATCTGACGAGAATCTTACAGAACTTGAAGTAACATTCTTTCGTCTCTTAATTCATGCAACATTAATGTGAATGCAATCCTTCTGTTCAGATATATACTGGTGAACTACAAAACAGACTATAATAAAATCTAACATTGCATTAGACAGTTTGGAACTATAAAAAAAAATGCACAAAAAATATTAGAATAAAACACAATAATTTTATCCTATAATACGGATAGGAAAATACAATTCACATAGCTCTCCAGCTGGAGATATTGTGCCGTAAAGTAGGCCACTTACTGACAAGACTTCCGTAACGTGAAATTTGAATGTACCATGAGCCTATATGTACAATGGCTATGTTGAAATGCACGGCCTATGTGCTCAGGGTAAAATCAGTTTTCCCATCGTAAGCACTTAGCTCGTGCAGTATGGACTGAACCAAATTCACTACATTGAAATGCTGTATGATATAGATAAACCACCCTCAAATAACACTGTACACAGAAATGAAACCCGAGTACATTCTATTCCATAATATTCATAAACAAGAAATATACACAATTCCATGACACTTGTGGATGAAACATTCATTATTCACATTGTTGTATACATTTTAACATTGATCACTACTGGTTCATATTTGTGTATAAAATCTTAGCATTAATCATGCATGATAATTGATCCATATCAGTAGTATATGGGGACAATATAGCGTCAATGGAAAATACATTACGGGACCCGAATATGGAATATAGCGTCAAGATTTATAGCGTCAAATGGTACACCCTGGGACGCTATAGCGTCAATGGGAATTTTGTATAGGGACAATAGGAATGGAACAGGTGGGATGACGTCATGGTACTGGACACTTACAACAATGTAGCAAGTAGCTGACCTGAATACACGCAGCTACCACTCTAGGTAGGGACAAATACAATAGAGACAGAGACATATACAACACATAGATAACAGATATATATATATAGGCAAGAAAGAATAAATATCTTTTCGAGGCATATGAAAGTGGCCCTGAAAAGGGCCTTTGGGTTTCTTCCTCTTTGTCTTCTACGTTCTTCTTTTTCTCCACCAACTTCTTATTTTCTCTCCTACACTCTTCTTCTTTTTCTTTTCATTCTTTTCCTCCTTCTTTTTTTCTTTTCCTTCTACTCCTCTTCTTTTTCCTCTTTTCAGTTTCTTGTTCCTTTTCTATCTTTTCATTCCATTCCCTCATCCTTATTCTATCCTCTTCATCCTCCTTTTTGCTCCTTTTTTTCTTTTATCATTTCCTTCAACATTTCCTTTAACTTTCTTAAATTGTTTATCTCCATTTTTACTCTATGGGGATGGTAATAATAATCATCATCCAGTTTCACTAGCATCTGTTCTATCATGTTTAAGTTGTCAAGAATGTCTTGCAACTTCTTCATCTTCTCCAAACGGATGTTTGTTGCAATGGCTGACTACTCAGTGTTGAATGGTGCGAATGACGAGTGCCATGATTTATATACTTCAAGCAGGGACGTGAAGGAAAACATCCCTTACACTGACTTCACACCATATATACTATCCACACAAACGGACGCTAACGCATAAAACACACCATATATACTATCCACACAAACGAACGCGAAAGCCTAAAACACACCATACCTACTATCCACACAAACAAAAGTGAATGCATAAACATACACACTATGCTATCCACACAAACGAACCCGAATGCCTAAAACACACCATACCTACTATCCACACAAACGGGAAGAGAAGTAAAACACACCATACTTACTATCCACACAAACGAACCCGAACGCAAAACACATACACACACATCAGCAAACGAGTGAGTGTTTATAGTCACACTACTCTAAATTCACACAAATTGGCAAATTGAATAGTCTCTCTTTTCTAGACATCTGGATCGCCCTGAGAAGGGCTGTTTTTTTTTTCTTGAATTCCAATTGCACCTGGTTAATGTTGGCACGTCCCAGGGCGGGCACCACACACGCATCTCCTACTCCAATCTTGCTCCTAATTCAGTGTTGTTCTTGGGAGTGCAGAGGGGGCTTGAGTTGCTTCACTATCCCAATCTTCCGTCTATGGGATAGTAAAGGCTTCCCTCCTTCTCCTATACCACAACCGTGGATGATGAAGTTGTGGTGCTGGTAGTGGTTGTGGTGCTGGTTGTCGTACTGGTACTGGTTGTGGAGGAGTCCTCACCTCAGGTTTCACCTCAAACACAGGACTTAACATGAGGTGAGGCAGGATCCTTTACTCCTTCTCTTTCTTCTTTTTCCTCTTCTCTTCCTCATCTTTTATTCTGGCTTCCTTCTGTATTGCCTCCATATCCAGTTCATCTAAAAGATGCCTGGCATATTCCAGGTGCATTTGAAGTTCTAAAAGCTTGGCAGTTCTGTTACTCATCTTCAGTGTTGATACGTCAACGATGGGTAGCCACACTGACGATCGCATCGTTTTATATACTTAAAGCACGGACTTGAAAGTAAACATCCCCTGACACCAAAACTTACAGTACCACTATTACCATCACATCAAACTTGCGGACCTAAAAGAAACACTCACGTTGACTTTTATACTTACAAACACATACATGCACGATTCGACAAGACAGAGAAACGATGTGAGGATGTTTTTACTGACAAAAGAAACCAAGTGATTATAGACACACTTCTATTTTTTAAAACATAAACACAGAAATTTTTTCTTCGCAATTGAATTAGTAAGTTTTTTCGAGAGTATTGGGGTAGATCTGAAAAGGGCTGTTTTTTGTTGACGGGGAGTGATGCCAATCTTCTTTTACTGTCTAAGATTGCGTCCCCGTCTGACGGCAAGCTTTCCTATACGATACGGCCTGCTTCTGCGGAAAGAGAAGGAGAACTCTTTGGTGTCCACACGACAGTCGACAAAACCTCTGTCTGGTTCTTGCTGCTGCTGCTGTTGCTGCTGTTGCTGCTGCTGCTGTTGCTGCTGCTGCTGTTGTTGCTGATGCTGCTGCTGTTGTTGCTGTTCTCTTTGCTTCTGAAGTCTGTACTTCTCTGTCCATTCTTCTTGCTCTTTCTTGATTTCCTCTCTGAAGACCTCTTCTATCAGGTCTTGGGCTATTGATAACATCCTGACATTCTCTATCTCTTCAGGCTTCGGTATCAGATTTAGCCTGACACGATGTAAATTCCCGTAAGCTTCGTTCAGTTAGGCTAGTCTGGAAGGCATGTTCATAGGTTGACGAGTCAACAGTGGATGGCCAGACTGGAGACTGACCCGCTTTATATGGTTCAAACGCGGACGCGATAGAAAACATCCCTACTAGGGTTTTTTTGTTAGGTCGAAACGTCATGATAGCTAATGTCTTGGTGAGGGATAGAGAGAAGTCAAAGAGCATATATTCACAGTCTTTTCTTGAAAACAATCGACAGACACATGTTTTCAAAACACAACATTTTTATTCAATAAACAATTAACCACTAATAATTAACAATAACATCAAATAAAATATTTTTGACAAGGTTGACAACGTTGTGAAATCATGTGAGATTTCCACTGATGGAAGTCATGAGGCCATTGATGTACACTACATTTCCTAGCTAAAGACAAAAGATAGCCATAATGGTCGCAAAACCATCGATCTACTTTCTCATCGTTTCTAGAAGAGTTACTATCAAAATAAGTCACTAAATGTTCTAAAGGATATCCAAGATTGCGTTGATGAAGAAAATACACACAATATTGTCCACACACCAGAGAATATGTGCCTTGTAATTTCACGTTATTGTATCGTGTCGTCTGGGCATTTCTTCTCATAAAGTCGATGATGTCGTCTTCCAAAGGCGGTAATCCATACGAATCAAAATACTCCACACAGTCCTCTTGAGGGAAGTAGACGGCGACCCAGTGAGTTCCTGGGAGATGACTGTCGTCCGTGTTGATGACATAAGCTTGATGGTCTTGAGGTTTGCGATGAGGTAGTTCATCTTTAGCGCACACGACAGGATTCCAAGAAGCAGTGTACGAACTTTTGTTCAAAAGGTAATACAGTTCCCAGGTATCCATTTTTTGTTTTGTTGTTTTTTTTCACAGTAATGATAAGTCATCAATTCAGTTCTGACTTTTTGTTTGAAAAGCTCTGTCAAGTAGTCGTTTCTTCACTTCGTCTCCGCACTCTGGGCTAAGAGAGATTCTATGCGATAGATCTCTAGAGTAGTCAATGGAGGGCAGGAATGATACCGCAAGCCTTTATACTACTTATGCAACACCACTTCGTCTCAGATGAGACTCCAAGCGTCGACCAGATACTCGTCCAATTTTTCTTCTTGACTCATCATCAAACATTTATCGTGTTGAATTTGACTGGGATGATCGTTTTGACATCCATAGCAATCTTTCTTACTCCATTCCGTAATTTTCTCCTCCAGGTGTTTGGCAAAACAGGAAACTAAATGTTGTTCTTGTTCTGGCCATCTGGACGTGACTACTACGTCCTCTTTGTCTTGGTCTTCGGGTTCTGTTTTCACGCTATCCTCCCATTATATTTCCAAAGATTCTCTACCGTTCAAAGAGAGATAAGAGTCTTCCATTGTTTCTAATAGTCTAGAATTACTTCTCTCAAACCGTTGATTTCTATGGTATTATCGAACTCGGCATACAGGATAAAGTTCACAGTCTCGGCGAGAGCTTCTGCAAACTGAAGTTCCACACGCATTTGACCGGATTTTATAAGGTGGAAATGTCCCTCGTCGCTGCCTTGGTCTGGAGTGAAATCAAAGGCCCACAAAGTGTAACCTCCTACATAATCTTCGTACGAAATACTGTGACTGGTGTTGGTTCCTAGTTGTCCGGTAGCTTCGTACAGGGACAAGTACGATCTCAAGTAATTTTTCTGGGCAAAGTTAGGTTCGAAGGGTCTGGTACACAAGTGCTTGCCATAGCGACTGACTTCGATCTTGGACACTCTGTAGTGCTTAAACTGGAAAGGATTTTGATCGTGGGCTTCGTTGAGGGATGCATTACTGACGATGCCAACGATTAAACATTTAGGTAACTGTCCAGCAACGGTGAATGTTTTCACTTCTACGCGTCGTAGCGGATACTTGGTAGTCGTTCTGCTCAATGTGTGACTAATGTCGTTTCCCGCTTTAGGTAACACTTCTACGTGGCGCACGTAAAGTCTGGCTTCTTGGATGATGGTTTTGTATTCGTTGGCATGAGCCATCAAATGGAAAGCAACACTGCTGAGATTTAGTCTCAGACGAATATCCACTCCGTTGAGCAAATACTTGTCTTGCAACCACATGTCCAAATGCAAACGATCCATCATTTGTAAACTACGACCTTGCAGGATTTTCTATCGATGGTCGTTAAAGCCTACATTGTGAGGATTGTCATCGGCTGTCGGGGCTGTGTCGTTAAACGTGTCCTCACCTGCTATGTCAGGTTTCCATACCACGCAATCATCCAGATGAGTGGTCTTGGCCTCTTTTCCGTACGTCAAGAGATTTTGTAGGTACGCTCGGTACGGGTAAGTATCCATGCTACTGCTGACCAGTTTGTTATTCAAGTACAAATCCACTCTGCTCAACAAGGAATGCATGAAATTGTTGACGGTAGCTACTCTGGGATCGGCTCCCGGATTGGTGTTGTCGGTTTTGATCACTTTCAGTTTCAGATACAAGTAACTGCTATTCTGATCCATGTAATCTTCGGGTTGTCCTTTGATTTCAAACTCAATGGGGGCTGAATGCGTCAATGAGGAGACTGGATGAAATTCGACCCACTGGAATTCTTGCATCGTCATCATGGTGGGTGGCATGGCAAACAGATCCAGTTCCGACTTGGATCAAGCGCAAGACTCTCGGTGCATCATTTTCTCTGATTTAATAATCAAAAACGTCTAACTCTAGGACGGTTTTTCTTTTCTTAGTTTTTCTAGCTCTAGGGGTGTGAAGTCCTCTGAAGGGGTGTTTTCGTCGTATATTTCTGCCTTGTCCTTGCTGTCGCGTCAAGGAAGCAGGAATACCTGACTCGTCAGCGCCCAGGGCATTTATGGGAGTTTCTCGTCGGCCTAAAATGTCTTTGCCTGTTTGAAGCAAGACATTCTTGCCTGCTCTCAAGAAAGCTTCTTTAGGATTTTGTTTGTCAATGATGACATTTTGGAGAAATTCTTTACCTTGCGTCAACACGGCATCTTTCAAGGCGTGCAATCCCCGTGTCACAATCGGTTTCAACAAAACGGGAGCCACCGAACGAAAGGTTGATTTTAGCATATCTCCTAAACCATGTCCTCGCTGTCGAGCGACTCCTTGGTACACAGGATACAAGGCTGACAAAGGGTTAGAGTAATCGTTTTCGAAAATGGAGTTTCACTGTGACTTTCCCTTTGGCGAATGGAATATTTTGTCCCAGATCTCCTTTTATAGTAATGTTGACAGTGTCGAAATACGACTTACTGACGGGCAAATAGTGAGGATGTACAAATTCGCGGTGAACGTGATAGGTGTTTCTACCTTCCTCGTCAGCGTTCGTGGCAGAATCCACTTTGAAAGGAATGACACGCAGTAACGGTACGGAGGTGTGTCCCACCACGTTGTACTCCGCCACATCGGAGTACACAAAGTTCAAATTCAGTCCTTGGTTCATTTCTACAGGGAATCGAAAATATTTCGCAAAGTCCGAGTTACCGGTCACGGCTGGTATTTCGTTTGTAATTTTGATCAACTTAGGATCTCCACCCAAAATATCATACAATTCAGGACAAAATGTAATGGCCAATACTTTGTCCTCTGAAAATTTTATTAGTAGGCGACGAGCTATTTTGTGGTATTCGATCGTGACACTTTTTCTGGTTTTCTCCAAGACTTTACCAAATATGGTATTGAACCTGTCAGCAATAGCGTTCACCAAATGTAGACCACTAAATAATAGCATGGGAGAATTTTCAACCGATAAGTGGTCCGTTTAGTTTTGGGGTCTTGTGATTTCATAGAGTCACCTACACCGCTGCGTTCATCCAAGTGTTGTTGCACTTGCTCGTCATTGACTTCTACCGTAAAAGTGTTTTGATTTTCGATGATGTGTTTGATTTGTGTAGGGTGAATCATTATCACTAAAGCCATTTCCCAATTGGCTTCATGATCCAATTGGATGGCCTGATGTAATTTGGCCTTGTAACAGCATAAGGTGTTATTGGGAAACACCTCCATGGAACTGTCACTGGGTAACCTTAAGTAAAATTGGTTATTCATAATTCCAGAGTTCTAGTGTCAGAGGAGTCACTGAAGTCAGAGGAGTGTCTAAAAGAGGATGGTTAGGGTGACTGTTGGAAGGGGGACTGACGTTTGACGCAAGACTCCCGTTGTTGTTGTTCCCGTTAGAGGAATATTTCAGAGACGGATTGGGAACAAGGAAACCGATGCAACTACTCAGTAGAATGGTCCACAATTGTTTGTCTCCTTGTTGCAAACTCAAATTGGCAATGGCAGCACCGATGGCACAATACACCACAAAGATTTGGCAGAAAAAGACGATTTGCGTTTTAGGCACACTTTCTCCACACCACACCCACAAGGGTTGCTTTTGTAGATCTTGCAGAGAAGAACTGGGGGAAGGAGTGATTACTGCGGTAGCTGAGGCTGTGTTGAAGGGCATGATGGTCACTTCTTTTTATCGTCGATGATTTACGAAGCGTCGATCCGAGAGTCAAAAGACGGCGGATATCCTTTCCAATGTACTTTGATTTCTTTGACACGACGTTTTCCTACTTTTCGGGTTCTTCGATCGAGAATGCTTTCTATCTCGTACACGTCGTCGTCATTTTTGGCCACACGTTCTAACTCGGGCAAGTAAAACGTTCCTTTTAACACTTCCCCGTTCATGCCTTCCAATGTATAGACGGGAGGATGACGGCCACGCACACTTTCGGTGACACGAAACAATTCGGTGGTCCAGTTGGGTAAGTAACCTTTGTGGAAAGTGCGTTTGGATTTGCCAATGAGCACTCAATCTCCTGCTGATAACACTCCATCTTTCTTGGAAACAGTCACTGTTGGGGATGTACCAAATAGGCGCTCAAAGACTGTCACTTCGTTGTCGGGAGTCACTTCTTTGGGGGCACGTCCGATGTTCCGATGGTAAGATTGGTTGTACGATTGGACTAGGTGTGGCAAGACGTTAATGTACTTGAGAGTGCGTTGCTGCGCAAAATATTTCCACATGCGTTCATTCAAGGTGCGTTGAAAACGTTCCACGATGCTGGCTTTGGTTTCGGGATTCTCGGTGGTGGAAAAATGAATGTCACGTTTCTTCAATTCTATTTGGAAAGCTTGGTTCAGAAATTCGGTGCCTTTGTCGGTTTGCCATCGAAGAGGGTGACGTCCGCTTTGTTTAAAAAAAATTTGAGGGCTCGCACTAACTCACTGCTCGATTTGGAAGTCAATGGTACGACCCAAGGAAATTTGGAAAAGACGTCGATGACACAAACAAATATTTGTAACCACGATTGTAGGTGGCCAAATGAGAGACATCGGCTAAATCGGCTTGCCATTGATGATCGATGCCCCCCACTCGGGTGCGACTTCTGGACAATTTTCGTCGAATGGGTTTGTGCAAGGTGTACGTGGCTTGTTCTTGTAACCAGCCATGCACCTGAGGTAAACGGACACTTTTCAGTTGAGTTTTGGCAGCACGATACAATTTCTGAGCTCATCCGTAAACTGCAGGATGGGATGGATCATAGTAAATGCTGGTTAACACCTTCTCCATTTTTTAATAAGTGATCCACTCTTCGCTGATGGTACTCTGAAGTGGTTTAGAAACGGCTTTACGTGTCCGATGTGCCACAGGAGTAGAAGTCGAAGGTAGTTTTGGTGGTAGTGGTGGTGGTGGTTGTGGTATCGGTACTGAAATGGCTTTGGTCTTCTTTTCTTTTTTTACTTCTGCTTTCCCTTCTTTCTTTTTCACTTCTGTCGAAGGTGGAGTGGACATCATCTTTTTAACCCAAGCTTTAAGTTCTTCTCGTTGGGGTGTAGGGGAATGGGTCAACAAGGATGCTGCAAATTACTAGGGATGGGAGCTGCTGACGGTGTTTGAAAGACTTCTCTTGCCTTTTTTTCCTCAGACATCAGTGGGGCTGCTTCTGGGGATGGTAGTGGTGGTGTTGGTGAACTTTTCATCAGGGCCTTAAAACCTTTCAGAATGGGTAGACCTGTTTCGTCTAAAGCTTTCTGGTGAAAGAGTTGCATTCGTCGCAACAACTGACCGTACCTTTGCGATTTTTCCCTTTGTGACAAATCGCTGCGATCCATCAATGATTGCAATTCGTGTTGTAACTGGGACATTTCGGTCAAATGAGGATTGGGAGGTAAATGCGGGGTTCGTTGTTCTTGCCAACGACGATATTCCATCCATCATTTGTAAGGTACTAAAGCCAGTTTTCGTCTTTCCATTGGATTTCAAGGTTCACGTCTGAGACCTTTTGATTTCAGTGGTCTATTTTATCTTCTTGACCTTTCATCTTCATCCCAGTATTCTTCCCATTGTTCCCAATACTCCTTTCAGAATAGGTGCTCCTATGGTTCCCAGCAAGGGTCCTAACAGGGGTAAAATGGCAATTCCTCCGCGTTGCACCAACATCTTTTTCTTTTGACGAATGGGTAGTTTCTTTTGGACCATATGGAGAAGAACGGTTCGATGTTTGGCTAAGCATTCTGTTCTAATGTGGAGACAAAGGTATCGTTCCTTTCAAGAAATTGAGACAACATTCGCACACGGTATCGACGACGTGTTTGGAGGCAGTTTGAATCATTTGTTTTCGCATGGGTGGAGGGGCTTTGGACAGGACGGACAACATGTCCCAATGTTTGACTAAACGAGGAGGTAGTCCTTTCCTTTTCTTTCCTTTGGGGGTAGAGGAAGGATGTCTTTTTTGGGTGACATCTTTCTTGGTTGGTTCGTTGGTTCCGTGGCACACAAGAAAAAATACACTAACGTCGATGACTTGTCACACAGTCTTTTATCCTTTTTTTGGAATATCTCATCGTCATAATGGTGACGATGTGTTTTCCAAAATCGCCAAAGAATCCTTCTCTTTGGTGACTTCTCCTTTTCTTTCGACGAGTGTGTCTTTACTGAGGGTAACGTCGATGTTTCGCTAAACGCTTTTTCGGATGACGAGACTGTCTTTTCCTTTTTCCTTTCTGGACTGGAGAACGACGATGAGGGGACATCTTTGGTGTACAAAATACATTACCGTCCATGACTCGACATGCGTCCTTTTATTTTATTTTTGGGCTGGTGGTAATAGATTAAATGTTTTGAGCATGTGTGGTAAAAAAAAAGATGCATAACAAATCCTCCTCTTTGGTGACTTCTCCTTTTCTTTGGACGAGTGTGACTTTTCAGAGACATACGTCGATGTTTGGCTGACGTGACTGTCCTTTTCTTTTTTCTTTTCCTTTTTGGACATAAGAACGACGATGGTGACGTTGTGCACTTCTTAGACGGGACATCTTTGGGCGTTCAGCATCACAACAACACTAAACCTAACGTTTACCTCAGGTCTTTTTTTATACTGGAATGCGTCGCCACTGATTGTCGGCCCGTCGTATCATTTTCATGGCAGGCATCACGCATCGTGGAGGGGTTCGCAACGGACTCAATCGGGACAGTTATTCTTGCTTGGACAAATCCAGTAAACTCTTTAACATTCCCGATTTTTCTTGGACTTGAATTTTGGGGGCAGGTACTTTCTAAGCAGCGGCCACTGCCGCTAAAGAGGAAGAGGGTGTCACCGCTGGAGGAGACGTATTTGGAGACACGGGTTTCCAATGTTTCATCAAATTAGGAAAGACGCGTGTCAAATCGGGTTTGGCAGGCATCACCAGCAGCGAAGAAGTGGAAGATGTAGAGGTTACTGGAGACGCAGTCACCGTTCTTCTTGTGGCAGATCGTGGTTTGCGAATGTAAGGTTGCTTCCTGGCGACAGGACCACTCTTGCGGGTAGAAGCTGTTTTCTGTGGGATTTTCTTTTTCTTTTTTTGTGGCTGTGACCTGGTCTTGACACCGTTACTCTTTTTCTTTTTCTTCTGGATACGTTTGGGCGTGGCATTTTTCTTGGGGACGACTTTGGGAGCATTAGCATCCCATTTTATGAGGGAGCGAATGATGACACATCCTAAAGAACTGCTTCCTCCAGGTTTCAAAATGATTTGCTTTTTGGTTTGAGTGTCAATGCGAGGATAGGCTAGTTGCGTCAAGGCTTCTTTGTTTGTCTCAAGAAAAGTTTGATGTGGAATGTGAATGATACCTTGCAGTAATTTGACGTGCTGTCACCGTAAACCATCCTCAGACATCTTTGAGACTAGCTTCTAAGACACGTGCACGTATTTGCGGATTTTTTCGCGACTGATACCGTACAAGGCACGAATCAATTTGACGGGAAGATGAGACTGAATGGACGTCATGTTGACGCTGTGTGAGACAGACCCAAAGTGACCGAGGTTTTTATAGATTTTTTGGTTGTTGTGGTTGTTGTTAAGTCGAAGAATGGGACGTGTACACGACAGGCCCTCCGTCTTGGCAGCAGTGGTGAAACAGATGGGTACGAAATCGCAAATAGTCGGGTGTGGTGGGTTTTAAATCCACGAGTAAATAAGCTTGTGAGGTTTGAGTGGCATCGTCGTACGCATGAGTCAGCCAAGGCGTTCCTAACTATTTGGCTAACACTTGTACTTGCGATTTATCTCTAGGGCTTTTAAACAACACCATGAAATGAACATTGAGACTGATGGTGCGATGGGCTTTACTTTGTTGAAACAAATTTTGGGTAACGTAAATAACACTGGCATTACGATGACGCCCTTTGCGCGTAAACCAGAGTTTAATTTCTTCTTCGTCTTCTCCTAACATGGCGTCAAATATAACCAAATATGTTTGACTAGGGTCAGACACGATCCCGTTGTCTTCGCCAGGAATGCCTTCCACAAAGACGACGGAATCGCCTTGAATTTCTCGCAGAATGCTGTACGCTGATTGGCACTCTTTGTAACATCACACGATTCGTTGAGGTGGACGATCGATCAAACGATGTTTATGTTCGATCAAACGTTTGACAAATTCGGTTTTGCCTGAACCGCTAGGTCCGGCAATGAGCATGTTAAAGGGATGGCGAAGATACAAGGCCTCCCAACTAGTCCGATCTACGTGTTCGTCGATGACTTTGAAAGTGGAGGAAGAGGGAGCAGAGACAGTAGAGGTAGCCATAGTAGTATCGTAAGGAATGTCACTTTTGACAAGAAGACAGACAAGACAAGAGTTTTTATACTTTTTTCATTACACGTTTATTGTCATCTTTAATTGTGAACAACACGAAAGACAAAAATACATAAAAGCCAAATGGCTAAGTACATGAATAAAAGACACATCAAAACGATCATAGTGTTAAATAAACAAGTCTCTGTACAACATTTGTGGTGATCAAGAGGTGGAATTATAAGGGCAGTGTGTAACGTTCTTAGAGTCTCTACACACCTTGGCACAGTCACACAAGTGTCTTCCCGGAATGGTCTTTCGGGGGTTGCGATAACGGTCCTGTCCTGAAGAGAGTGGTTTTCTTCGATCACGACTTCTTATTCTTCTTCTGGCACTGTCACTAACACTGGTTTAAAAGTTACTTTTTTCACTGAACGTTTTAATTATTTAGGATGACATATCTTGGGCATAGTATGCCACTTCTTTTGTCCAAACCTCAAAACCCCAACTTTTCCAGTCACGTACATCTTTCCAGTGAGGGTGTAAGTCACAAGCTACACACACATCATCATACACATCTTCAGTACCTAAAGGTTGTCGAGAAGTGTCGAGATGAAAGCTCAAAGCTTTGAGCAGAATCAGTCTCTCGTGTACATTTAAAGGGACCACTTTCGTGCTTTTTGGAGTGGTATGTACTGTTCGTTAAACGTCCACAAAGAATCGCCTGGTAAACGAAATCCCAGAAAGCAAGTCACTAAGACACACACTACACGGCGATCCCAATTCAATGGACACAGTTCTCTTAAAATGCGATCGTGATCCTCCACCGTTTGAATATTGTCATTGATTTTCTTCCACGGAATCTGTTGTATCACGAATGATAAAGGTCGTGGCATGGTAGTCCGTTTTTATACCCTCTTTGGTGTCAGGTAATAAGTGTACTTTTTGAACTGCATCGGTTTTATTTCAGTACCGCACCAAAAATGTTTAGTCACTAACTCACACACCACACGTCGCACAGAAGTTTCCTCTTGAACTAGAAAGAATAGTTCTTGTAAAGATTTGTTGTAATCCTCTAACTCGTCCATTGGAATTCGGTGTATTAGGATCACCTTGTAAGTGGAATGAGTGGCATTCAAAACTTTATGAATTTCACGCGATTCATCAATGTCTGACCAATGGAACGCTTTGAATTGGATCAGTCCTCTTATACCATTCAGGTACCAGTGATTCCAACATATGTGACGTAACGGATGCAATTGTTCTTTGCGTTTCACTTGTATTTTGACCAACTCGCGGTAAATGCGTTCTCTCAACTCCACAGGCAAACCACGAATGTTCTCTTGTAAAGTATTAATGACTATGTCAGTAAAACACTTCTCTTAGAGCGAAAGTAACGAATGTAGTGAATAATTTCTGGCCAATGCCATTCCAGGGAACGGTCAAGAATGTCAATAAAATCTACAAATGTAAATGTCTAAAGCGGAATATTCAGAAGAACGCACACTTGATCCAGAGAAATCTGAGTTGTTTGTTGACATCTGTCAATTTCCTCTTGTGAATTTCTCGACATAAAAGTTCCTGTCACCCATTGAGATTTTGCTCTGGCAAGTCCCAGCCAAATTTCCTTGTAGATCTTCTCTTGCAATTCGTTTGATAATGTTTGAAGATTATTTTTAGATGGGGTTTAAATACTTGTCTAGGTGTTGTCCAACGTTTGACTCCTAGCCAAGCAGCTGGTTTCTTAAACGACATGGTATGCCCACTTCAATGACAAGGTCCCACTAAAGGTAGGTAGTGACAATTCGGATACCATCGCGCATGTTCCAGGTAAACGGAATCTTTCTTCTCCCACTCGTGAAGTGACACACCGCAACTGATGCACTTGACTTTATCCCCTTCGCCCAAGTATATAAATCCGGCTCTAGCTAATTCTTCGGGGGTAAGTCCTCCCAGATATTTTGGCCATTTTCCTCGGAAGGTTTGAATCCGACTTTCAAAATCGCAGTATTCAGGCAAACGCACAGGGAAGGGATATTTGTCTTTCACAGATTCATTTCAATGAGGGTACAGTGAAATATGCAGGAGTTTGCTCAGTTTTGGATGACATCCGCAGGGTGTTAGCCGCATGGTTTCATAATGACGACATCCACCATGAAAACGAGCAAAGTGAAAAGGTGAACGATGACGAGTGGCATCGCTTTCGCATCTGTCAGGTTTGACACGCAAGGTCGGTCTTAGTTGCACGTTTCGGCACAAATACGACACAAGGGAAACATCAGTTTCCCTTAGCAATGATGTGGTTACACGGGATGGTACAAGTTCGTGGGAGTCAAGACTTTGCACTTGATCAATCCTTCGTATTGTCGAATGTTTTCCAGGTCGATGTGTTCCGTCAACAATTGCGGGTGCCCTGCGGAAAAGTGACAGTATTTGCACACGTAAGGATACACCGAACACACATCCAAGTATTTGATTTCTTCTCCTTTTTCCTCGTCGGCTTGGTACAGCAAACAGGTCGCATTCGTCCGTCCTCCGTACAAACTGTCCCGCGGGTTCAGTGGGTCCACCAGCTTGTAACTTTCCACGATGCGCGTAAACTCTTGATCGGTTTTCAAACGGTGATCGTACTCGTGTTCCCACATTTCCACCACTTGGTATCCTTGCTGTTGTAACTTCAAGGGCCGGTGACAAGTGGCCTGGCACAAGTCTTCCATGGTCCGTTGTAAAATCTGATTTTTAGTGTCACGTTGAGGGTAACAGATGGGACAACCGTGAAATAAGCACCCGTTAAACTCGTACACGATCTTGGGGATTTCTAAGTCCCATCCATCCACTGAATACCTTCCGATGGTCTTTTCGCCTCCTCCGTTGAGAGCGTGTTGGATCCATTTGTCTTCCTTGTCGCACAAGTAATGTAACCAGCGTAGGGCTTTGACCGAGTATTCACGTTTGACAAAGTTCGTCGTTTGAGGGCTTATGACAGCCAAGGTGTTTTCGGGCATGAATCGTTTGCGGTACACTAAGGAACACGCTTTGGCAATGGTGGAAGCTTCTTTCAAAGGATCGATCCCTCCGTGCTCCATGAACAGTTCTCGGAATTTTCCACAGCAACGTCGTAAAATGTCCACGTCGGAACGACAATGCTTTAACATTTCTTCCTGAAAGTCGAAAGGGTCCGAGGCGTGAGAGTGGTACCAAGCGTAGAAAGCTTCTCATTGTTCGGTACACATGTTGTCAGGGTCGTAGTAGTGAGCCTCAGGCAAATGGCGTTGAACGGTGTGTTGATTGGCTTTAGTATTGAAAAAGTGTGGAAAATAGGCTTTGGCCATTTCTGTCATTCCAAACGTTTCAGGTATGCGGCTCAAAGGCATGGCCAAGTAACTCATCGAATCTTTAAACTGCACTTATCCCACTTGCATGGAAATGATTTTGGCTCCGTTCAGAGGAACTTTCGGACTTTCTGTACTTTGTTCCGTATAGTATCTGAGGAGAAATTGCACATCGTATCCCGAGAAATTGTGAGCCATCACCGTGGCATAGCGATGACAATCTCCGTAACGTTCGATGTCTTCTTGGCTCCACGTCTCATCGATGGGGTCTACGATCCATTGGGCGAAATCGGTCAGCGTGTTCGGTCCCCGAAAGATTTTTTCACGTCCTGCAGGAATCTTGCTACAGTGATGGCAATGAGTAAAGATAGGCTCTTGGATGCACTTCTCGCACGCTCGGTGGGCCACGCAAAAATTAGGAATGTGAATACCGGTCCCTTGCATGCATTCGAAATCAAAAAAGATGAAATTGTCTTTCTTTTGCTCATCTTCTTCTTCATGTTTGGAATGGTATTTTTGAACGTAGCATTGGTTTTTCCAAGTCCACGGTTTGGTGGCAAATGTGACATCGCTTCTTTCCTGAACAGACTTGCATCTTGGCACTGTTGGTACGTATGCCTTGTCCACAAGTAGGGCACAATCTCAGGAGTTGACAAACACATTTCTGCTGTGAACCTTGCGTCTTTAGATGTTGTTGGTAATAGACAGGGCTGACAAACGTTCGCTGACAAGCTGGGCAATGCACTCGTTCTTGTCTTTCGTCAAGACAGGGCTTAAAGGCTAAACATCTCCCACATTTCGATCCGCAATGCTTGTGTTGTTCTCGATTGTTATAGCCATAGTCACATTTCTCACAGTAATAACCGTATCCAAGGAATGCAGTGATACTGGTAATGGCATCGAAATATTCATCGTGATGATAGACGTGAATGTATTTTTCGTCCTTCAAATCTTTGCCTCGAAACAACAGAGGTCCGCGCACTTCTTGATGGTGCACTTTCAAGGTGTGGTGTGGAGCCAAAACGTCTTGCAATTTTTGCATTTCAGGAATGCCACAAGCGGTGTCTTTGGATATTCCTGCTTGCTGTAGCAGGAGTTCTGATTCTCTTCGTTGTTTGGCTCGGTCTGATTGTTGAATTGTTCGCCAGGCTCTTTTCCATTCTGCCGTGTCGTTCTTGTCAGCATACTTTCGTCCCACCACGATGGCACGGGCTAAACACATCTTGTCTTGAGTGTTGTTAATTTGAACGATGCTGCGCTTGATGCTGCGAAGGTCGTCTACCAAGAACGTCTTTTTGCGTTGTCCTGTCCCTTGAAGAAGAGAAACGTGGGTCATGAACAGTGTCGCTTTTCCGTCGGTGATGTGAAACTTGTCGTTGGATTGTTGCACGTGTTGAATCTTGTCCATGACTTTGGAAGGTGTCAATTCTGCCGGTCTGCTAAACTGGATCCAAACGGGGGACTTCAGACTGTCGTGATGAATGGAAAATCTCAAGCTATCGTTTTCTTTGGCTTCACATTGCTGTTTCAGTGTGGTTAACAAAGAATCACACACATCGGTGATGAACCCTTCTGCTTTCTCCAACGGTACGTCTGACTTGAAATCTTTAAACTTCACCGTGTACGTGTAGGCTGTGGTTCTAAATTTTCTAGAGGAGCGTTTGTCGGTCTCTCGAATGTGAAAGTACTTTTCAGGGTTTACTGATGGTGATGGACTTTGACTGGGTGTAGACTCTCTGGGTCTGGATTCTGGTTCACTCATCTCATTTTCGAAATCGCTGGCATGAATCTGAGTCAAGACTTCAGCTACTGTGCGAGGCGATAAATCACGTTTCTGTCTCTTACTTTCTCCTCTTTTCTTTACGAAATGATGCGATCGTTTCACCTTGACTGCAAAATGTCAAATGACTACATTTGAAACACCATGGACCCTTATATATGCATGTCAGGCTCAGTGTATATATCAAGGGCTGGTGCCTTCCTTCTCAGTATTCATTTCACTCTCAAGCCTACCAGCACGATGGAAGAGCCCACACAGATCGAACTTCTGATCTGAGCTTTGCGAGGTGTGATACGAAAGTTTTCTTCAGACAAGCCGACGGACTCCTCCCCCTACTTTCGAGATAAAAGTCAAGATACTTGCTATATCTGTCAGAAGAAAGGGCATTGGGCTACAGAATGTCCAGACCGTCAAAAAAGCAAGACAAGTGTCAAAACAGACAAAAGTCAAGATAGCTGTTATCATTGTCAAGAGAAAGGACATTGGTTTTCAGACTGCCCTAAGAAACAACAGGAGCAGGAGGAAGAAGAAGAGGTGCCCTCGGCAAAGGAAGAACCCCGACACGTTCAGAAAGAGAAGACAGAAAAGTAAAGAAGACGACAAAAAGTGAGGAAGAAGAAGAGGAAAAAACTGAAAGTGAAGAAAATCAGAAAACAGAGAGAATGAAAGAAAAAATGACACAGAAGAAGCCTATGAACTTTTTTAAAAGTGTTGTGTTGTGTTGTGAATTGGATTGTAAAAACTTTGCACCATAATAGACCAGACAGAAAAAAGTAAGTGTCTCTTGGTTTTGAGTTTTTAGAATAAGGGTCTACACTCATGCACTCACACACCTACATCATAAGGTTAAAAAAAATAAAAGGGATTTTGAGTTTCAATTGATTTTGGCAAAATGAATACTATCTCTTTTCGAAAGAAGTGAGTGGCCCTGAAAAGGGCATTTGGGTATTTGTTTTTATTTTTCAAAAACAAACTCAGGAACGAGAAGCAATCGGCTTTAACTGCCTTAAGCCTTTGCCACGGCCAAGGACTACTTCTGGACTTGCTCATGTTAACGATTTGGTAGAAATCACTAGGGGTGGTATCTCAGGTGTAGTAACCGGGTTTGACTGTTTGGCTCGGGAAGGTCTTTTTCTCTTGGGTCGTAATAAAGAAGTCTGATACATTTGTTTCAGACTTCTTAACTCTACCAAAATGTCCAAGAGTACCGTTACCGTTTGAGGTTCACTGTTCTTCTTCTCTCCTAGACCTTGTTTCTTCTCTGCTTCTTCTTCATGTCGTTTCCTTCTTGCCTCTTCTTCTTCTCGCTGTTGCTGTTCAAGGAGAAATGCTTGTTCTGCTTCTTTCTGCTATTGTAAAAATTTCTCCAATTCTTCTTTCTGTCTCTGTTTAAAATCCTCGACCTGTGGTAAAGAAGGAGAAGGTGGTGAAGATACTGGTACCGGAACAAATTCTTGCGAAGAGAGAAAATCTACTAAATCCCAGTTGAAATCGGTCTCTTCTGGAAGTAGCGCTGTGTTAACTTTGGTAGCCACTGCTATGCCATCGCTTTTCGTCTCCAAAGCCGATGCATCCCAATTCATCGTCTCCTTAGTTTCAGTCATGTTTCACAAAACAATGTCGCATCGATTCACTGCGCACAGACGCTAGCGCACCTATATAGGGAATGTGACGTCAGAGGTAGCTCTCCTCGGATTGGAAGACAGACTCCGCGAAGTGACTGAATTTTGTAACGCGTGTTGGGATTGGTGAACAATTTCAATCCGTTTCGATCCGGTCTTCCACTATAAATAAGCGCGGTTCACTTCATTCCCTTCACCTGTTCTCGTCACAAGATGTGGACTAACGTTGAATCGTCTACCCTCCTATAGTCGATGCTGTTCAACCCGGACTATCCCATGTATGTGAGATCATCATGGGCAATTACCCAGATCACTGATACAGCCCTTTGGAAACGAAGAATCTATGTGGAGAGACAAGGCTGTCTGAAGCGAGTCCTCATCTACGGACCAGAGGTTAGACGAAGTTTGAGAAAGAGAAGAAGATCAGTGCGATGCCGTCTATGTTAACGAAATGGTGTTAACATAAAACAAAACCAAAGGCCCTTTTCAGGGCCACTTTCATATGCCTCGAAAAGATATTTATTCTTTCCTGCCTATATATATATATATATATATATATATATATATATATATATATATATATATATATATATATATATATATATATATATATAATATATATATATATATATATATATATATATATCTGTTATCTATGTGTTGTATATGTCTCTGTCTCTATTGTATTTGTCCCTACCTAGAGTGGTAGCTGTGTGTATTCAGGTCAGCCACTTGCTACATTGTTGCAAGTGTCCAGTACCATGACGTCATCCCACCTGTTCCATTCCTATTGTCCCTATACAAAATTCCCATTGACGCTATATCGTCCCAGGGTGTACCATTTGACGCTATAAATCTTGACGCTATATTCCATATTCGGGTCCCGTAATGTATTTTCCATTGACGCTATATCGTCCCCATATACTACTGATATATCAATTACATTTCATTACATGATCGGTACGTTGAATCTTGTCTGATTACTCGCGGAAATTAATGTTCTGATAGTTCCATTTAGGAAAGATACAATTCCGTAACATCGGTTTTTGAGCATGATGAGCACCATTCTAGCAAATCCATTGTCGGCCAGGATGGTGTTAGATTAATTCTTCGTTCAGTTACGTTATAAATAAGCATCTCATTCACAATATTGCATTCAATGTCTTCCTAAATATATTCCCAAACCGGTTTCATCCTTTTGCAATTACCCTAGTCAATATTGTTAGGTAATATGTTAATGATGCAGGGCATCGGATGACAGTACCTCGAGGAGCATACAATATTTCAGATATGGATTGCGCTATAGAAAGCAAGCGTTTGGTAAAGCAAACATAACAATTTAACCAAGTCATAGCACTCTCAGATGTAAAAGGATATGTTGATTTTACAAGACCAAATAGTCTACCTAATATTCTTGGATTGAATTTAAAAAGCTTGACTGAGAGGATAAATACGGGAAATATACACTGTAAATAGAACTGATATTAACTCACTACTGATACATTGTAGTCTGATTACCGAAATCTGTATGAATGGAACCGGCTTACATTTTCAACTTCATTTTATTCAACTAGCCCTCATGATACTTCAATATACATGCGATCAAATGAATTAATGCATGTGCCTGTAAATAAAATGTACCAAACACCATATATTATAATTAATGTATGTACCTTTAATTAAAATGTGCCAAACACCATCTGTTATTAATGTATGTGCCTATAAATCAAATGTACTAAACACCATCTGTTATAATTAATGCATGTGTCTGTAAATAATCAAATGTACCAAACACCATCTGTTATAATTAATTTATGTGTCTGTAAATAATATGTACAAAACACCATCTGTTATTAATGTATGTGCCTATAAATAATATGTACCAAACACCATCTGTTATAATTAATGTATGTGTCTGTAAATAATATGTACCAAACACCATCTGTTATTAATGTATGTGCCTGTAAATAATATGTACCAAACACCATATGTTATAATTAACGTATGTGTCTGTAAATAATATGTACCAAACAACATATGTTATTAATAATTATATGCCTGTAAATAAAATGTACCAAACGCCATCTGTTATAATTAATGTATGTGCCTTTAATTAAAATCTACGAAACACCGTCTGTTATTAATGTATGTGCCTGTAAATTATATGTACCAAACACCATCTGTTATAATTAATGTATATGCCTTTAAATAAAATGCCGTAAATATCATATGTAACGATCAATGTATGTGCCTGTAACTAAAATGTACCAAACACCATGTGTTATAATTAATATATGTGCCTGTAAATAAAATATATTAAACACCATATGTTGTTGTTGTTGTAGGGTTTAACGCCATTTTTCAGCACAAGATAGGCTATACATGGAGGCCAGTATAAATGGTGGAGGAAGAACCCGGAAAGAACCACCGACCCAAGAGAAGCTACTGGCAAGCTTTCTAACATACCCACATAGGCCCAACCCGAGACTCGAACCCACGCAGAGAGAGGTGAGATGGCAATGATCCGTAACGGTGAGCGCTTTAGACTACTCGGCCACTCGGGGCCCCAACACCATAGGTTATAATATTTGTATGTGCCTGTAAAACAATGTACCAAACACCGTATGTTATCATTAATGTATGTGCCTGTAAAAAGTGCCAATATAATCTGTGACAATGCGGATATAGATGTCAAGTGAAACAATGAGAGGTGCATTTTTTTAATAAGAAGCAATTTGTATTCTGCTAAGAAATGCTTGCCATCAATATAAAATAATTGTTACATTTCAGCATTTTGAAATTAATTTTGATACCTTACGAAATGTTTCTCTTCAAAGGGAACATCAATTTTAGCAACCAAAATACCAACAAAATCCCGAGAAACAATGAAACCATTAGTACGTAAGGTAGACTGAAAAGGATGTAACTGAGTTGTTGAATGTCGAGCGAAAAAAAAAAAAAACTGTTGAAAACATAACTGAAGAAGCAACAGGACCCAATTAGCTCTATAAATAAATAAAACAATATAAGAATTAGCAAATGCAAATGCCGCAATAAATATATACTGAAATCTACATCGATGAGACTACTATCTAATCATTCCATAAGGATATTTTCTTTTCCTACGTTAATACCGGATATATTTCATCGGGTGGTACCAAAAACATGATATTTTAACATGTGGCGAAGTGTTGCAACTCTATGGTCATAAACAAAGAAACAGAAAGAAGAGAGACCAGCAAGTGTTGTAAAACCTAACAAACATCTAATTATAAAATTTTTAAAAGCTTAAAATTTCATGGAAACTTGCAGTATTATGAATTAAATCCAAAATAATCCTGTAAAAAGTTTTATTATAGCCCAGAAGAATGGGATGTTCCGTATACATTTCTGATCCATGAACGTACTGGTCCGCCAACAGTTTGACGTGTCAATTTAGCGTTGTCCACAACTCCTTTGAATAATTCACAATAGTACCAGACTAATATTATTGTCCAATGAGCATTTTCTATTTCCACTGAATAATCCAAATAAATGTTTCCTCTAAATAATATCTAGATATCACATAAAAATATGTCCGCAGACTTAATGTTACAACAAGAACACAAGAAATAAGAATGAGAAAATTGTTCAGCGACAGGCATATATATTCAAGCATAAAAGGTAAAACAAAGCATTACGCCCCAACTTGTTACGTGACAAATTGCAAATCTCCAACAGCGGTAAACAACTCACATGATCTGACCCATTCAATAGGAAATTTAATTCTTCTAAGATCTCACCTGACCGCCCTCTCCAGTGAGAAACAGCCCAAAACAAGTCAACATATTTACTAATAATTGTATTATTAGTAACTGCAAGCACGTACGTTAATATCTATTTATTTATACTATGCTATTTTACTTTCTTAATATTTTAAAATATAACCTATGTATATCAATTAAAGATAATCACTACAACTTATATTCATGAACAAAATTTACAGAAATTATAGACATACATAACACGAATCCACGAGATAAAATGTATTGTTTTGGGACCATCAGGTGAAATATATCCGGAAGTAACGTAGGAAAAGAAAATTGTCTTTTTATTATCTGCCAGAAACGACCGCTCCGGTGGCTTAGTGATTAGAGCGTCCGCCTCGGATGCGGCAGGTCGCAGGTTCAGACCCCGGCTGAGTCATACCAAAGACTATAAAAGTGGTACTAATAGCTGATTCGCTAGGCGCACATCATTAAGAGGTTAGCGTTAGGACTAGATGGCCTGGTATTAGGACAATGTGAGTAGTATAGTGGGTTACCGTGGCGTCAATGGGAATTAGCATTACAGACCCCCCCTGGGCCAGTATAGCGTCAAAAAAGTAGGTCAACACCCTGGGCCAGTATAGCGTCAAGAAAGTAGGTCAACACCCTGGGCCTGTATAGCGTCAATGGAAATTTGTGTAGAGCGGTGACTAGGAGACTGGGGGTTTGTAGAGCGATAAGCGACAGGTGGCATGTTTCTTTTTTTTAGTAGAGGTAGGGTTTTATATATATTCGTTTAGGGGGAGACCAAATGAAAATTAAGATCTTTTCGAGGCATTGGAAGTGGCCCTGAAAAGGGCCGTTGTTTGTGATGTGATGTTAACACTATTCTGTTAACATACAGGACATCGCATAGGTCTTCTTATCTTCCTCAAATTTCTCAAAGTTTGTCTTAAGCTGTGTCTCACTTCTGGTCCGTAGATGAGAGTCCGCTTAAGACAGCCTTGTCTTTCCACATAACATCTTCTTTTCCAAAGAGTGGCCCGGTGATCCGGATGACAGTCCATTTTGTTTTCACATACATGGGTAAGTCTGTACGGAACAGCATTGAGGATACCAAAGTAGAGGATTCTACGTCGATCAACATCTTCTCTGTGACGAGAACAGGTGAAGGGAATGAAGTGAACCGCGTTGATTTATAGTGGAAGACCGGATCGAAACGGATTGAAAGGGTTCACCAATCCCAACACGCGTTACAAAATTCAGTCACTTCGCGGAGTCTGTCTTCCAATCCGAAGAGAGCTACCTGTGACGTCACATTTCCTATATAGGCACACTAGCGTCTGTGCGCAGTGAATCGATGCGGTAGTGTTTTGTGAAACATGACGGAACCTAAGAAGACAATGAATTGGGGTGCACCGGCTGTGGAGACGAGAAGTAATGGTACAGCAGCAGCTACCAAAGTGAACACAGTGCTACTTCCCGAAGAGGTTGATTTCAACTGGGATTTAGTGGATTTTTTATCTTCTTCCCAAGAATTTGTTCCGGTACCAGTACCTTCGCCACTTTCTCCTTCATTACCACGTGTCGACGATTTTAAACAAAGACAGAGAAGAATTGGAGAAATTTTTACAGCAGCAGAAAGAAGCAGAGCAAGCATTTCTTCTTGAACAGAAACAGCGAGAAGAAGAAGAAGAGGCAAGAAGGAAACAACAGGAAGAAGAAGAAGCAGTAGAGAAGAAACAAAGTCTAGGAGAGAAGGAGAACAGCGAAAGTCAAACGGTCACGGTACTCTTGGACATTTTGGCCGAGTTAAGAAGTCTGAAACAAATGTATCAGACTTCTTTATTACGACCCAAGAGAAAAAGACCTTCCCGAGCCAAACAACCTAACCCTGTGACTACACCACAGATACCACCCCTAGTGATATCTACTAAATCATTGACAGGAGCAAGTCCACAAGTAGGCCTTGGCCGTGGCAAAGGCTTAAGACAGTTAAAGCGAATTGATTCTCGTTCCTGAGTTTGTTCTAAGGAAAAAAACAAACACTCAACAGTCCTTTTCAGGGCTACCCAATACTCTCGAAAAGAGTGACTATTCATTTTGCCAAAATCAATTAAAACTCAAATTCCCTTCTTTAACCCTATGATGTACGTGTTGTGAGTGTATGAGTGTAGGTCCTTATTATTTCTAAATAATGAAAACCAAGAGACACTTACGTTTTTCAGTTTGGTCTATTCTGTTACAAATTTTTTACAATTCAATATCACAACATAACACAACACAACACTTTTAAAAAAGTTCATAGATTTCTTCTGTGTCTTTTTTCTTTCACTCTCTCTGTTTTTTCAATTTCTTCACTTTTACACTTTTTCCCTCTTCTTCCTCTTCTTCTTCCTCACATTTTTCTCGTCTTCTTTTCTTTTCTGTCTTCTCTTTCTGAACGTGTCTGGGTTCTTCTTTTGTCAAGGTTACCTCTGTTTCTTCTTCCTCCTTCTCCTGCTCCTGTTGTTTCTTAGGGCACTCTGAAGACCAATGTCCTTTCTCTTGACAATGATAACAGGTATCTTGACTTTTGTTTCTTTTGACACTGGCCTTGCTTCTTTGACGGTCTGGACATTCTGTAGCCCAATGCCCTTTCTTTTGACAGATATAGCAAGTATCTCGACTTTTATCTCGAAAGGAAGGAGAGTAGTCCGTTGGCTTGTCTGAAGAAAACTTTCTTATCACACCTCGCAATGCTCTAATCAGAAGTTCGATCTGTGTGGGTTCTTCCATTGTGCTGGTCGGCTTGAGAGCGAAATGAATACTGAGAGGGGAGTCACTAGCCCTTTATATATGCCCTGGTCTGACATAGATATATAGGGGTTCATGGTGTTTCACAGGTAGTCATTTGACTTTTTGCCGTCAAGATGAAACGATCGCATCATTTCGAAAAGAAAGAAGAAGAAAGTAAGAGGCAGAAACGTGATTTATCGCCTCGCACAGTAGCTGAAGTCTTGGCACAAATTCATGCCAGCGATTTTGAAGATGAGATGAGTGAACCAGAATCGAAGCCTAAAGAGTCTACACCAAATCAAAGTCCATTACCATCAGTAAACCCTGAAAAGTACTACCATATTCGGGAGACGGACAAACGCTTTTCCAGAAAATTTAGAACCACAGCCTACACGTACGCAGTGAAGTTTAAAGATTTCAAGTCTGACGTACCCTTGGAAAAAGCAGAAGGGTTCATCGCCGATGTGTGGGATTCTTTGTTAACCACACTAAAACGGCAATGTCAAGCCAAAGAAGACGATCGCTTGAGACTTTCTATTCATCACGACAATTTGAAGTCTCCCGTTTGGATCGAGTTTAGCAGTCCAACAGAATTGACACCTTCCAAAATCATGGACAAGATTCAACACGTACAACAATCCAACGACAAATTTCACATCGCGGACGGAAAAGCGACACTGTACATGACCCACGTGTCTCTTCCCCAAGGGACAGGTAAAAAAAAGTTGATGTTGGTAGACAACTTGCGTAACCTCAAGCGTAGTCTCGTCCAAATTAACAATCCAAAAGACAAGATGTGTTTAGCCCGTGCCATCGTGGTGGGACAAACGTATGCCAACAAGAACGATACGGTAGAATGGAAAAGAGCCTGGAAAACTATTCAACAATCGGACCGAGCCAAACAACGAAAAGAAGCAGAACTCCTGTTACAGCAAGCGGGGTTAGCTAAAGACACACCCTGTGGCATTCCTGAAATGCAAAAGTTGCAAGATGTCTTGGCTCCACGTTACACCTTGAAAGTTCACCCTCAAGAAGTGCGCGGACCTCTGTTGTTTCGAGGTCAAGATTTTAAAGACGGAAAATACATTCACGTCTATCATCACGATGAACATTTTGATGCCATTACCAGTATCACTGCATTCCTGTCATACACTTATTACTGTGAGAAATGTGACTATGGCTATAACAATCGAGAGCAACACAAGCATTGTGGATCGAAATGCTCAGGATGTTTAGCTTCTACACCCTGTCTGGACGAAGGACAAGAACGAGTGCATTGCTCTGTTTGTCAGCGCACGTTTGTCAGTCCTGCCTGTTACCAACAACACCTAAAGACGCAAGGTTCACAGCAGAAATGTGCTTGTCAGCTCTTGAGATTGTGCCCTACTTGTGGACAAGACATACGTACCAACAATGCCAAGGCGCACGTCTGTTCAGGAAAGAAGCGATGTCACATTTGTCGCCAAACCGTGGACTTGGAACACCAATGCTACATTCCAAAATACCATTCCAAACATGAAGAAGAAGAAGAGAATGACCAGAAGAAGAAAGGGAATTTCATCTTTTTCGATTTCGAATGCATGCAAGAGACTGGCATTCACATTCCTAATTTCTGCGTGGCTCACCGAGCGTGCGAGAAGTGCATCCAAGAGCCTATCTTGACTCATTGCCCTTACTGCAGCAAGATTCCTGGAGGACGTGAAAAAATCTTTCGGGGATCGAACACACTGGCCGATTTTGCCCAATGGATCTTAAACCCTATCGACGAGACGTGGAGCCAAGAAGATATCGAACGTTACGGAGATTGTCATCGCCATGCCACGGTGATGGCTCACAATTTCTCGGGATACGATGGACAATTTCTGTTGAGATACTATACGGAACAAAGTACCGAACGTCCGAAAGTCACTTTGAACGGAGTCAAAATCATTTCCATGCAAGTGGGACAAGTACAGTTTAAAGATTCAATGAGTTACTTGGCTATGCCTTTGAGCCGCATGCCTAAGACGTTTGGCATGACAGAAATGGCCAAAGGCTATTTTCCCCACTTTTTCAATACCGAAGCCAATCAACACGCCGTTCTACCCCATTTGCCTGAGGCTCACTATTACGACCCCGACAACATGCGTACCGAACAACGAGAAGCTTTCTACGCATGGTACCAGATTCACGCTTTGGACCCTTTTGACTTTCAAGAAGAAATGTTAAAATATTGTCGTTCCGACGTAGACATTTTACGTCGCTGCTGTGGAAAATTTCGAGAACTGTTCATGGAACACGGAGGGATCGATCCTTTGAAAGAAGCTTGTACCATTGCCAAAGCGTGTTCCTTAGTGTATCGTCAACGATTCATGCCCGAAAACACCCTAGCTGTCATCGGTCCTCAAACGACCAATTTTGTCAAACGTCAATACTCAGTCAAAGCCCTACGCTGGTTACATTACTTGTGTGAGAAGGAAGACAAATGGATCCAACATGCTCGCAACGGAGGAGGCGAAAAGACCATCGGAAGGTATTCAGTAGACGGCTGGGACTTAGAACACCCCAAGATCGTGTACGAGTTTAACGGGTGCTTATTTCACGGATGTCCCATCTGCTACCCTCAACGTGACACTAAAAACCAGTTTTTACAACGGACCATGGAAGACTTGAACCAGGCCACTTGTCATCGACGCTTGAAGTTAGAAGAACAAGGATACCAAGTAGTGGAAATGTGGGAACACGAGTACGATCAGCGATTGAAAACCGATCCCGAGTTTAAGCGCATCGTGGAAAGTTACAAGCTGGTGGACCCTCTGAACCCGCAGGACAGTTTGTACGGAGGACGGACGAATGCCACCTGTTTGCTGTACCAAGTCGACGAGGAGAAAGGAGAAGAAATCAAATACTTGGACGTGTGTTCTCTGTATCCGTACGTGTGCAAATATTGCCACTTTCCCGCAGGGCACCCACAATTACTGACGGAACACATCGACGTGGACAATATTCGACAATACGAAGGATTGATCAAGTGTAAAGTCTTGCCTCCCACGAACTTGTACCATCCCGTTTTACCACATCATTGCCAAGGAAAGCTGATGTTTCCCTTGTGTCGTACTTGTGCTGAAACGTGCAACCAAGACCACCC